>JAOSBN010000005.1:46267799-46280059 GCA_027563595.1 Erythroxylum suave | reverse complement strand
GAACTCGGACAAGCACACCGAGCAAGTCTCTTCACTGTACTGTTTGGTATATGTTGACATTGGGATGTTGACAATGGTGGAGTGACTTGTGCTAGTACCTTCTCCTCCTCCTCCGCTGCCGCCTTCGCCGCTGTGGTGGTTGTTGTTTCGAGAGCTTTGTTGCTCATTTGGTGGGTTTGCATTGCCAGTGCGAAGATGATTGTAATGAGTAGTAAAGCAATGGTAAGCTGCAACCACAATTGCTCCGGCGAGGATACCACAAACACCGAAAAGAACAGGGACAAAATCTGATCGGTGGTGATGAGGTCCATCCATTAATTACAGGAATTGTCACAGAGACTTTAACGAGATTGTACGATTGGAAGATGATAATTCAAGCTTCTAAAATAGAGGGAATATTATCTATTTCACCATCACTTTGTCGTTCGTAAGTGGCACGGACATTAGATTGGATGGATTAGAAGACACTCTACAAATATGATATGCCTACAAAGGAAAGTGACCCCTTTCTCATTTAACCATGAGAGTTTTCGAAATTTATTTCTCACTTCCAAATTTGTTATAATAATATGTTATAAACAAAATTAAACTTTTAATTATATATAATAATTTATAATTATGTATTTTAAATCTACTATTCAATAAGTTAACAATTCAAAATTAAATTTGATAAGCTTAATTTAAATACTTGTTAATTATTTTATTTCTTTTATTATTATAAATATGGCATGATATAGGACAATGACATTTTGTTTTACACCATTTAAAGTCTCCCCAACGACTTTAGGTATTCTATTAAAAATTATAATTCTTGTTTTGAAAAAAAATATTAAACACAATCAATTTTTTCAAAACTAGACCGGAAATTAAAGCAGTAAGATAAGAGGTTTAAGGTTTATCAATATCAAACTGTCAAAAAAAGATTAAAGATTGAATAAAATTGAAAAGTTTGAAATATGATTTAAAATTTGTCCTTACTTATTGAAAAAATTTAAAGTTTAATTGACAAAAGAAACTGATAAATTAAAATTAATTGTTTATTTTAGTTTATAAAAGTTGATTAATTTATAAAAATTGGCTGATTAATTAATAAACTGATCAATTTTTAACAACAAAAATTATTAAACTAAATCACACTGTAAAATTAAAAACCGAACCGAAAAGTTGGTCGGCTCAAAATTTTTATTATAAAAACAGATAAATTGGTTCGATTTTTAAAAAATTGAACATAATTATCCACAAATATGATCGATATTTCATGTCTAAAACTTAAAAAATAAAATTGGACTAGGATGAAGGAGTACCGAGGAATGATTTATGCTATTATTGCCACAAGCACAAAATTGTCTTCAAAGTCGGCATGTTTTGGGATGTGTCAAATCCAAAGTCCAAGTCAAAAGGTTTGCCAAGAAAAGACACATTTATTATGTCTGTTTTCCTACCCTCTTTCGGTTTTGGAATTGAAGCTTAGTTTGGCACTTCATGGTCTCATTGAACCTAAAAGTAAATTTGACTTAAAACATACGGTAAATAACGATGGCAATGGGCTGGCACATTGTCCAGACCCACCAAATTTTTTAAAATAATTTTTTTAAAATTTAAAATATATAATAATTTATTTTTTAAATTAGAATAAGATTTGGGTTGCTCAAACCTAAAATCACCTGAGGCCCAACTCTTTCACGTAAAACGATGTTGTTTTGGTTAGATAATTGGATCTCGAGTTTGTCTGGGCCTGAGCTTGGCCCATGAACCAGCCTATTAAAATCAACTAAATTTAAGTTCATGGGCCAAAAATTATCGTCCCTAACGGTAAAGTTATCCACCTCTCCTTTGTTTGGTTTCACATGGAAACTTTAAGGTGTAAACATTAAGGAAGGAATATTAAGAAAAGAAAAAGAATGTGAACGGAAGGAATAAAGAAAAAAGAATTTGGAAAGTGATACAGTGAAATTAATGATCACGTGTATTTAGTATGTAATTACTAAAAATGTGATGTTAATATTTAATATCAAATATTAAGACTAATAAAAATAAATTTTTTACTAGTATGTAATCATTACATATTTTTTAAATAATTAATCAAAATATTTTGATTTTATAAATAAATAATAAAAAATATTTTTCATAATTTATAAAATTATTGATTTTTAAATAATTATAAGTAATTTTTATGATAAGAATAAATTTAAATAACTACCAAAAATTTTGTTTTATTTGATATAATATCAATGAAATTAAATAAAATGATTGTTAAGAAATTAATATAAAATTGATAATATTATGTTGGATAATTTGACATTTCCCATAAAGTTGGATAATATTTAATTACATCTTTTGGTTTTTGAATAACTTATCGGTTAAGTTACATAATTTGATCCGGATAAAGATAATAAAGTGACCTAATAAATTATCTAGGTTAATAGGTTGAAAGTCTGGGAGGAAAATAAATCCTGATCAGTGTGGACCGGACTCATATTGGGCCTATGATGTAGAAGCTCAATATGAATGTTATATATAAAAGTTAAGATCTCCTGTAGTTGCTCATGTCATTTGTAAGCATAAGAATTCTCTAACCCGTTAATTAAGAGAGCTTACGTTTTGAGAAAACTGTAGAAAGACGTTGATCGCATTCCCGTGAAGACGACGGTGGATTTCCGCTTATTTCGGTTTCGAAAAGTTTGTTTGAAGTTATGGAACTGAAATTAGATACTTTCCACATTTCTTCGTTTATTGCCCTTTCACGTTCGATCTGAGATACGTAACTAAGATCCTATTATATTTTATACATGGTATTAGAGCGGTGACGTGATCAGGTGGTTAAAAAGGAAGATATTTCTATTTTTTCTTCATAAGGTTTTCGGAGAATAAAGTTTTGTTTTTCGGTTTCTTCTTGCTTATTGTAATATGAAAGTAATATACATGTGTTTAGCCATGAAAACAAGCCTAGGAGTGCAAAAAATGGCCCCGAAACACTCTAAAAATTGCCCCGACTATCGAAGACGATGAAGAACCATACACGTGCCCAACTGGTGAATAGTATGGCTCATAGGGATGTACAACTGGTGCGTGCGCGCACAGACAGCGGTCCACATGTGTGTGGATGAGGGGGGGGGTCTCGTATTGACGCGTGTAACGTATGCGCTAGTTGATAAGTGTGCATGGGCGTTGCCCGCGCCATATCGATTGGGAACACGTTGATCTACAACTGACGTCAGTGCTACAGTGAATGCTGACATTATCGCTACAGTGATTCAAAAAAATAAAAAAATTTTCAAATTTCTCGTAAGCGTGCCCAGGGTGTTTTCGGTTAGTTTTTTAGTTCGGAAAATTTATAAAGTGAGTTTTTTCATTTTCTGGATTTATTACATTAGTAATAAATTAAAGTTTAACTCTATAAAAGGAATTAAGGCATTTTGAAGCTGATTTTGAGTAAATTTTCATACTTCAGACATCACATGAGGGGCATACTTCAAGTTCTTGTGTCTTGTGTCTCATGTTCAGTGTTCAGGATCGCATGGTAATCACCTGAAAAAGGAATTAAAACATTTTAAAATCATTTTTGAGTGAATTTTTGAGAAACAAACTTGTCATAAGGGAGATACATGGACTTCTTAGGTCTCGAGTGGTCAGTTCAGTATCCGGTGATGCACGATAGTCACCTTAATGAGATTTTTTTTCTACGAAAGTCTCAAATAAAGTTTTCAAAAAATGTCTTCAACATTGGTGTGTGACAATGAAATTATGCATTCATGTTTTTACATTTATTGTTGTTACATTGTCACATATCATATGCTCATAAAGAATGTGAGGATAACATAAAGTTATATCCCTTGTATTTGTTGACTTTTTGAGTGCTGATAAGGATGTAGTCACTACAGTGACTTTTCGAGTCAGTATTTTGAATTGTTTTGCTTGCAAGTTGGGGGATGTTTTTGGTCTCATTTTTTGTTATTTTACCGACAAGTGTTGACCTTACATGAGATTTTGATATGCGCATAACATCATTAGATGGAGGAAAATCGTTGCTTGAATGATCTATTCACCCATAGGTAGTAGTGTATAGAGTTTACAGTTTATACTCTAATCGCTTTTATGTGGAGGTTTAGTTGTATATATTATGTATTCAACCCACAGGTGTTTCATATTACGTGTGACTGGATTCTTGGTACAGATACTATTTAATAGCTTTAAGTATCGTTGTTGTCCTACATTTGTGCTGATCTAAACATTATCATTTTGTAGTCACCTTTTAAGTCAATAATATCAATGTCACCATTAGAACCCTAAACGGTTTCAATACTAAGAAGTGGATTGAGGATGTATTGAACGTTGTGGAGATAACTGAAATTGATATGGCCATACAGACAAATAGGCCATCTCCACCTAAGGATGGCAATGGGCCAAGTTGGGTCAGGTCGAGAGCCAGTCGTGGTCTAGCCCATGGCCTAGCCCATCGACGGGTTAACCGGCCAGTGGCCCGCCCTATGATCTGTCAGGCCGGCCGGCTCGTCCATTAATTTTTTTAAAAAATATCAAAACGACATCATTTCGGAAAATTTCAACAGGCCAAAAACGAGCTAGGCCAGGCTAGACCGGGATTGCCATCCCTATCTCCACCTACTTCTATGAGCTCGAGAGCTCATAAAGCAGCTTATGCTGCCTGGGATTGGTTTAACAAATTATGTTGCATGACCATTAAGAAATCCATACCTGACCATCTACTTAGGGGACTTTCGGACACAGACATAATGAAAGAGTTTCTTGAAAATTTCTCCCAGAGGTACATAGTCTCACCTAATGTTGAGATAAGTGCCTTGATGAAAGAATTATTCTCCATGAGGTATATGGGAGAAGGGGGATTAATGGTGTAAGTATCAAGAATGATCCATCTTCACAGGAGACTGAAGATGCTAAATATTCCTCTTCCTGATGTCTTCATAGTTTACCAAACTCTGAATACACCTAATCCAGAGTTTACTAATCTAGTGATGACATATTATTTGCTAGATAAGGAATGGGATCCCAATGCTTTGATTGCCCATTGCGTTGTTAAGGAGGAGAAATTGAAGCTTGCTACTCTTACAAACCTCAAAGCAACTAAAAGGAAGGCAAAGATGAAGCCCGCTACGTTCAAAGGTAGAAAGACTAAATCTTTTTCACATGTTGTTGCTAGTCAATCCAATGTTGGTAAAGGTCTTGCAGACATAAAGAAGCCAACAATATGAGGCATAAAAGGAAAGTCTGACACCATCAGGTAACTCTTTGGCTTATCAATTTATGAATCTAATTTTGCGACAGTCATATTAAATTCTTAGTAACTAGATAGTGAAGCATATGATCAAGGTGCTTCCACAATGCAGGGATTTATATCTAAGATAAAGCCAAATAAAAGGAAGGAGAAACTGAAGGCTGACAGCAATGAAGCAGCTAATGTAATATCTATTGGGGATATATGTGTTGAACCTAACTGTAACGTTTATTTTGGTTTTACACAACACATTTTATATATGTATCTTTGTATCAATTTTGGACAAAGAAAGTTAACGTTTTGTATTTAATGTTTCTATTGTATAATTGTTGTTTAATGTAAAAAATAACAGTATAACTTTCTTGTCATATGATTTGTATAGAATGTGTCTTACCCCAAATTAGATATATGCTTCTTTGTATCTTGATGAACAAGTCATAAAAAGAAGAATCTTGATGAATGACAAGTCATACATGATGTGACATAAAAGTTTAAACCATATTTTCAAAGCTAGGGTTGAGAGATTGATTAAGAAAAGCATTCTCTTAATTCTAGATTATGATGATCTAAAATCATGTGATGACTATTGCAGGAGTAAGTTGACTGAAATAGAGATAAAGAGGTCAACTCGTGTTTTTGACTTGTTTGGTCTGATGCATACAGATACCAGAAGACCTTATACAGTTGCATTGTGCAATTCCAAATGTATTCTGACATTTGTTGATGATTATTCTCATTATAGTTATATGTTCTTACTTAAAGATTAAAGGTTAAGAACCAACAAAATTCATCAAAATAGTCAAGTCTGTTCGCGGAGCAGAGTATCATGGCAAACATGGTATTTCAAGACATAAAAGATTCGTTTGCTAGATATATGAAATCAGTTGCAATAATAACTTGATTCGCTATGTCGGGCAATTCTGAGCAAAATGATTTTTTATCGAAAGGCATAACAGCACCCTAAAGGACATGAAGAAATCAATGCAGAACATCACTAATCTACCTAATTATCTAGAATGGTGGAAATCAAACCTTACACGTATTCATGTATAAGGCAACCCTGTTATGGTAGTATAATCCTTATAAAGACAAATTGCATGCTTCTTCCACTAATTGCTATTTAGTAAAATATCTCAACCACTCTAAAAGCTACAGCTTTTACTGTAGAAGGAGTAGGGACTAAAATAGTGGAATCACAAACATCTAAATTTTTAGAATACGATGTCTATAATGATGGTAAGCCCTTTGACCCTTCAGATGATAGCAGGGTGAATACTATAGTTATTACGTACCACTCATACAGATAGATCCGGTAGATTTAGGTCTCAGTACTACGCTTGTACAAGAAAAGGAACCCATACCACTACAAGATCTAATGCAATTGTGTAAATCCACAAAAGTGGGATGATGCGCTATCCTGTCTGATTACATAGCCTATTTGGTGAACAAGACTATAATGTTAGACATGTTGCGAATCTAGTTACTTTTATAGAAGTTATTTCTAGATCCAATGCGGATTTGTGGTGGCATATAATGAAGGACAAGATGTAATCCATGAAGCATAGTAAGGTCTAGGAGCTAGTTAATTTGTAACGGAACTACAAACCCATCAGTTGTAAATGAGTTTCAAGACCTAAAGGATTTTAGGATAAAGTTAAGTAGTTTAGAGCTAGCTCAGTTACTAGAGGGTTCACTCAGGGAGAAAGGTTGACTTCAATGTTACCTTTCTCCCGTATCCTCAGAGGATACATTTTGATTGATTATGATAATTGTAGCTCATAATGATATAAAGTTACATAAGATGGTTGTCAAAACCACTCTCCTAAATAAAGACCTTTATAAAGAGGTCTATATGGAACAATCAGAAGGATTTCAGGATCCAGACGGGACTAACATAGTTTGTACATTAAGCAAATCAATATATGGTTTAGATCAAACCTCAGGGAAGTGATAACTTACATTTGATGAGGTCGTGACCTCTTTCAGTTTCGTGGAAAATAATGTTAAAAATGCTTGTATCATGAGATTAAGGGAAGCAAAATTATCTTATTATTATTACATGTGGATGAGATATTACTCATCTTAAATAACTTGACCATATTGCATGAAGTTAAGCAACTTTTGGCCAAGCATTTCAATATGAAGGACCTTAGTGAAGCATCTTTTATCCTAAGTATGCAGATTCACTGGGACAGATCTTAACGCTCATTAGGCCTGTCACAGAGTGCATACATTGCGTATGTGCTACAAAGGCTTATTACGATTGACTATAAACCTATCGTAGCACATATCTCCCATAGCGAGAGATTATCTTTGTTATAGTGTCAAAGAATAAAGTAAATAGAGAGGCTATGGGGAATGTTCCTAAAACTGGTACGGTTGATAGCCTAAAGTATGCTCGGGTAATTACAAGGCGAGACATTGCATTTGTTGTTATATTATTTAGTTATTATCTGATTAACCCAAGTATGGACCATCAAAATGCAGTTAAGTGAGTGTTGAGATACTTAAAGGGAACCAAGGATTATAAGTTTACACATAGAAAAGTCAGCAGTCTAAACCACATTTAGAATCCAGATTCAAAATTTAGCTATATGTCTAGATGATCGAAAGTCTACTTAAGGTTACATTTTTATGTTTGCGATGGTACAATGTCATGGAAGAGTGTCAAATAGTCATGGGTGATTTCTTGGACCATGCATGCAGAGTGTATACTATGAGGTTGCTTCACAAATGGTTTAGCTTATAAACTTGATTTTTGAATTGTCTGTGGTTGATTTAGTGACTATAGCCATTCGGTTGTATTATGATAATCTTGATGCTATGTTGTTTAATAAAAACAAAGCGTATCACAAAGCCTTAGCATTTGGAGGTCAATTATTTGACCATAAAGAAGTTGATATGAAAAGGTGACATTAACGTTTGGAGCATTTAAGGACTAAGGAACTGTAAACCGATCCTTTAACTAAAGGACTTCGCCCACTTGTGTTTAGAAGATAAGTATACAATACGGTTGTTTTGAAGTCTTTAGACACTGTTAGTTAGGAGATTGTTATGTTTGCTTCATGCAAATTTGTACAATTTTGATGCATTTATGACAGTACGGTGATTTATCAATAAAGATAATCATATTTATCCTCAACAATATGTGCTATCTTATATTGTCATAATAGTATGAAAGTCTTAAGATTTGTGTCAATCTTAAGCATTTTAAAGGTCATTAGGCATATATATAGATTGACTTTGAGCCTATGTCATTTAGACACGTACAATTTTATATGAATATCCATAAATTTAGATATGTCATAGGGGGATACAAATTTTAATCTCATAAAGGTCCTCTAATGCAGTTTAGCATTCAGTAAGAGAGCATAAATGTTTTCCCTAATGCAGTTTAGCATTTGGTGAGAGGAAACAAGTTTTCTCCAATGCTGCTTAACATTCGGTAAGAAAAAACAAGATTTTTTTAATGTAATTTAGCATAAAGTTTGGAGAAATTGAGGCCTACAAACGAATATGATATAGTTTAGATCATATAGATATCATCTTAGTTTGTCACACTCAATTTTTCCATTCATGTTAGTGATACATTAAATATGCGTGACTGTATTAGATTTGTGTTGCACGTGACAAATTTATTTGATACTTTTCGATGTCAAAAGCTTTACAGGACGGAATGATGGACTTTCGTTATCTTTGGATCAAATGTTTTATTTTTAAATCTAGAAGATTAATTTAGTAACGTGACTTAACCAAATTTCAAATTTGTTTCAAACTTGAATCAATACAACAATTAAGTATTGTTCAAAGGGGAGAATGTTGGATAATTTTGACATTTTTCATAAAGTTATGCAACATTTAATTGCATTTTTTGGTTTTTCAATAACTTATTGGTTAAGTCACGTAATTTGATCCAGATAAAGATAATAAAGTATCCCAATAAATAATCTAAGTTAATAAGTGAAAGTAAATATAATATCAATGAAATTAAACAAAATAATTGTTAAAGAAATTAAATATAAAAATCTATAAAATCTTGATAAAATATTAATAATATATCATTTATTATTTATAATTTAGAATTTATTCAAATTTTGTTTTTGTTACTTTGTCTTTTTTCATAATAAAACAAATAAAAATTAAAGAATAAAGAGTGTATTCATATTTCCACTTCTTTATTATTGGTTAGCAAACAAAACTAAGAATATATTATAGTATGATTCTTAAAGATAAGGTCTAGAGTATGGACCAATAAAGTTCAAACTCCACCATTGTTGTCCCGTGAAATGTATCTAAAAGTGCAAATAAAACTTAAAACTGTCTCATCCAACATAAGACGAGAGATCATGAATGATTCACATATTTTGACATTAGAAGCCATAGTACTAGCTAAGGCACTTGTCTCTCCTAAGTAAAAGTTGCACCAATGGATGTGCCCTGATGGGATTGGGGACCCCTTTTGTCGATCCGTATCAAAATGAGAATGACAAATAGACCTATGCTTGCCAGAATTCATGGACTTTTTCATCTTGTGCTCATCATTTTGTTCGGAAATTCCTTCATGATACTAATAATTCAGTTGCGCGCATGTGCAGATTCGAAACTTCAATCGCGAATTTACGATGTTTCTGTTTAAAGACTAATATTTGTTTTTTCTTTAAGTTTTGGATTAAAAAATGATATTTTGATTATATATAGATTCATTTAGATTTTGTTTAATTTCTCCGAGGCCTCCTCAAAACTCTTAATGACTAAACAGGCTTCATACGAGTTACAAATTGAGGGAGAGCCGGGGTGATTCAAATGGTTTTATATGAGTTACGAGTTAAATATTGAAATTATTGAGTAAGAAATGTAAATTAAGAAAAATCAAGAGATTATATTTAAAAATTATCATATATTTATAAATAATTAGTAAAACTATTTTATTAATATTATTATAATTAGAAAATAAAATATTTTTATATTCATTTTTAATAAATCAAATTAATCAATAATTTAAAAAAAATATTCAAGATGGTATTCAATATTAAAGGGTGTTTCAAATAGTTTAATTCTGTTTATTTATGCTTTTTGTATCCATTCTCACACATGCAACTTCGATAAATGAACCACTTTAACTTTTATGCTTGACTTCCTAAAGAGATATAAGACGTATCGACCTTTTTGATTGATAAATTGGAAGTGATACATTAATGTTCATAATAATAGTAAGTACTTATAACATACTGAATGGATTTGGAATTGTAACCTTAAAAGCAAATAAAACCCTTTTAATGCGTATGAAGCCAAACTGATTTGCTAAAATAATCAAGAAAAATCAACTTCTCTACTCCTGTTTCTTTGTTTCAATGTTGTTTTATTAAATTTTATTTATATATTTATATAAAATTTATGTAAATATATATATATAAATTAATAGAACATGATAAAAATATTACCATAAAAAAAGAAGACCGGGTCCGAAATAGGTTACATCAACCGAAAACAGTGAAGAATAAAAAGGAAGAGAGCATTGATAGGTGAGGTGCACTCAAGGCACTGCTGATGTTGGGTTCTTACATTGAAAGTTGCAACTTCTGCATCACCTCTCCTCAATTATTGAGCACTATGTGGGGAACATCCATGTGAGTTTTGTTGTAGGCACGTAAAAAAAAAAAAAGCATAAAAAGATCCAAAGCGTTTTTGACGTTTTTATTCATTTTAAATAATGTTTTTATAATTTTAATCAACCACAAGTCTACAACAAGTAAGAATTATGTTGAGATATGATGTTTACAAAATCTGATCTAATTATTGTAGAGATTGCATTTGATACCTTAAAAAAATTTGAAAATAGTTGGAAGAAATAACAACAATAACAACAACAAATACGAGGAGTTTGGAGATATCTAATAATATGCAGTCTTACTCCTAACTGATAGAAAGATTTTTTCCAAATAACTCATAAAAAAAAATAATAAATATTTAATAAATAAAATATGAAATAAGTAATAAACTAAATAATACTATAAAGAATTAACAATAATAATAATCAAGCTAAGTAGGAAAAAGTTTAGGTTAAATTCTTAAGAAGTAATTACTACATATTTAAAATTTTAGGCTAATTACAAGAGGAAAATGCTAAAAGACCTATGAGAACAATAAAGTTCTCTTTATGAGAGATGTTTTTTTTCTGTATTATAATACATCAAAATTTTCTCTTTCAGGTACAATTGTATAAATAAAACACAAAATATATATATAAGTAAAAGTAAAATTAAAAGAAATGTAAATAAATAATTAAAAAGTAAGTAAATAAACAAACAAACAAGAAAAAATTTATAACTTCAAACATTACACAAAACAAAATATAAAATTTATTTTAATATAAATTATTATGCTGTTGACTTTTTTTGGTTAAATTTCTAAATTTATTTTAGTAAAGACCGTTGTAAGATTAATTGTTATATAAGTACAATTTGGCACGTCTCAATTGGTCCAACTAAGCTACTTCACATCCCAAAAGTCACAACTTTCGTGTTCAAACTTTAATACAACTAGTGCTCCAAGATCTGATTCCCACGCACCAGCCCACATAATGGATGTTGCCATTTCATGGTAACAAAACGGAGGGAGAAAGAAAGAAAAGAGAGAGAGTTTATACTTTTCTTTCGGCTTTGTGATACGAGTAGGATCCCAACTGCAACACATCTCTATCAGGATCACCACTCAGAAGCAGTTTCAATAATTGAGTTTTAAAAGGAGGATATGGTTATTCCTTTCATATGATTTACTATGCTTTTCTCTTTTTTGTTAGCTTATAAGGCATCTACTATAATACTTTATCTTTATTTTATTTATTTTTTCTGTGTAATGGGTTATTGCAGAAAGTAGCATTGTTCATTCTATGCATCTTCTCTTTTTTCCAATTTTATAGTTCTTAGTGTATTCATATCATTACCCATTAGTTTGTGACAAATAATGTAGTCAAATCAAGCATGTCGCTTAGTAAGTAGAGAAAAAAAAA
>JAOSBN010000005.1:46246633-46262197 GCA_027563595.1 Erythroxylum suave | reverse complement strand
CGATAAGGTTAGTGGTGTCTTGGCAAGTGTTACAGCACATGGTGGAAACTGTAGTTGTCAGCATTAAAGTTCAAAGCACATAACCTTAATTAGTATTATTATAAGACATTATTGAAGAGGCAGAGACAAAACAGTCTTAATGAGACCAATTAGTCTCAATACTTTAACATTACCAACGGTGAAAAGAGCAGGCATTATCATCTACTTTTATCTTATAATATTTAATTAATTGATCTTCCTAGAATGGCTAAGTTCTAGGTCTTCCCTTTCCTTCATAATGAGAAAATCGTGATCTTATTTTCCCTGAATCGAAACAAAGTAGGCCAGTCAATTAGCCACCACCAACGCTTTAAAAAAAAAAGCAATTCCGCTTTTCAACAATATTTTAGAGGTTAGACAATGGCATGTTTTCTTTTATTTTTGAATGGGAGAATCATCACCCACTATATTTTTAAGTATAAATTGAATAAACTAATCTTGAATGTGCATAATTATCTTAACTTTGTCGTCGTGGTCGTCGTCGTCATCACGTCCAGTTAAATCCCACTCTAATGCGAAATTTGAAGAGATCTGATAGTACGCAGTTTTACACACAACTTTACTCCTACAAAATAGAGAGGCTATTTTTAATAAACCCACAGATAAATGTGATATGAAGAGTTGAAAAATAAATAAATATGTGATGCAAGTATAGAAGATAAAATAATAATAAGAAGAATAACAAGAATACAAATATTAAAAAAATAATAAGAATAATAATATTAATACTAATAATAAAATAATAAGCATAATAAGAATAATAATAAGAAAAGAAGAAATGTCTGATCAACTGATCAAACAGATGCCTAATTGTTCAATTAGATTCACGACAGGATAATCACATACAAATCAAATCTAACAGGCAGAAAAAAAACAAATGTAAGAATTAACAAATTAAAAGCAATAGTCAGAATGCATGTAGCAAAAAAGCTAAGATAAATAGACAGTGATATAAGTACTATAACCAAAGTTTTTGCACATACAGAACTTAGATATGGGTAGCGGGGCTAGAAACATAGGCGAGCTCATTTGTAGATCTTGAAAACTCCGTTATTTCACCAAGTCTGAAAATTTTCAAATTCCTACCTGCAAAAACTTCTAACCCCTTAATGGCCTACAATATATTATCTATTGATTATAAATTATAAATAGAATATTTAATGAGTCAATTATTTAAATTGAATTTATGAGTTTAATATTTGGAATTTAAGATTTTAATAATATCATTTATTTTCACAAAATATTATTTGGTTATGATAAAACTCTTTCTATTATATTAATGTATTCAACTAATCATGAAAATATTCAGTTAGGAACATTATTTTTCAATTGGTTAATTACAAAAAAATCTTAAACCTTGCTCAATTTTGTAATTATAGTCTAAAATTTAAAAAATGACAGTTAAATATTCAAGTTTTCAATATTTTTTAATTATAACCCGATGTTAGTATCTCTTTTAACTTTATTGACGTGACACAAATTAACATAACAAACTAGAACGACGTCGTTTCGAAAAAATGAAATCCCTAAATCACTTTACGATGTTTAATCCTTCAGTCTGACATCACAAGCCACTCTCGTGCTAGCATGTCCTTCATTTAATCCCTCAACCCTTCATTTTTTCGAAATGATATGATTTTAGTTTTGTGATTAAACAACATTGTTTCGTTAATATTCATTAGTTATATTAATTTTAGTTGACGTATATTAATAATTAAGGCTTTTAGAATACGTGACAAGTCACGTTAACTAAATTGACAAAGACAATAATATCGGGCTATGATTGAAAATTTTTTAAAAATTAAATATTTAATTATCATTTTTTAAAAATCAGATTATAATTACAAAATTAACCAAAATTGGAGCCTTCTAGTCGTCCATTAAAAAGCTAAGATACACTGTATCTCTTTAACATCCTTTGAACGAGCTGCCAAAGACTTCGACTCTTTGAGATATTGAAAGTCTATATGAACCGATACACAATATTCTTCAATGTCTTACTCACCATCTCTTATTTGTATATCTCCTCTTAATGAATCATATAAAAAACGAGTGGTTGAAATTTTGTAGCTTTTAATATTTTATGTAAAGAAGAAAATACAAAGTGATACTCTTCATGGTTTACCTTTCTAAATTCTTTTAATTAGTAAGAGTCTTTAAGTTCAATTACTTAATGAGTATTTTCAAATCAACTCGATTAATATTGAATATTATAACAAATGTTTGAATTAAAATTTTCAAAATTTATTATAATTAATTTTAAACATGTAATTTATTTTTAAATATTTTAAATAGTGTTTAAACATTTAAAATTTTCTAATTTAGTATTAAACTTTTTAAATTTTGTATTAATTAAGTTAAAACTTTGTTTTTGTTAATGGAGGGTGAGTTTTGGAATAAATGATAAAGTTGTTCCTTTGCGACTATAAGATCATAAGTTTAAGTCATAAAAGTAGCTTATTTGTAAAAATACTAAAGGAAGATTGCATATATTATGTCCCTCTCCCGGCTCTCATAAAATGAGAAGTCTTGT
Organism: Erythroxylum suave; assembly: GCA_027563595.1. Lineage (NCBI taxonomy): Eukaryota > Viridiplantae > Streptophyta > Magnoliopsida > Malpighiales > Erythroxylaceae > Erythroxylum > Erythroxylum suave. The sequence continues at coordinate 46,259,625 of JAOSBN010000005.1, read as the reverse complement.
GTACTGGGTACATTTAAAAAACTTTGCTTTTGTTAATGCGACTAATATGAACACCTACGGAACATTTGTTGGATACATCATATAATTAAAAATTAGGAGAATTATCTTTTGCTCCGTAGGAGATGGCTGAGTAGGTGGAGAAGAGGGCATGGGGCTAAAATATTATGTGTTTGAATCTTCCTATTTACATTCTCTCGATCAAGCTCGTCACATAAAGCTTTCTTAGTATAGAATATTTAGTTGACGTGATTTGTATGCTATTGCATCAATTTAGATGTTTATCAAGTACGCATCCAAAGGATAACAGCTGCAAGTTCCTTCGTTCAAAAAAAACTTTTTGATATAATTTATACAAGTTTTAAAATATTAGTCACTAAATTAAAAATTCTAAAAAATTTGATACTAAATTAAAAATTTTAAAGTTATTACTATTTATTTCGTTATTATTTTTAATTATTAGAAGTGTTAAGTCTTATCACTCATAACTTAATATTATAAACATTATTCAAATTAATTTATTAAAATTTATTAAAATATAAATATATAATATATAATTCATATATTATTATGTATTTTTATGAGTTTATCAAGCATGATACATGTTGACTTCGTGAGGTTGGCTTGGCTTCCTTAGTTAGATTTGAAAGAATAATAATTAAACTTATCACAAAGCCTCAAATTGTTTTTTTCACGAAAGGTGATATCTATTTTTCACAAAAGGTGATATCTATCAATGGTCACTTGAGATTTTGTTTTTTTAAGATCGGAGTAACACGTAGTTATTACCCTTTAGATACGAACTAAATAAATCTCTAAATTGATTACAATAGCCTATAAATCACGTTAATCGGTTACTCCGCAATAGGGAAATCCTGTACAACAGATTCAATCGAGAGAATATAAGTAGAGAGATTCGAATATAAGATCTTTTGACCCTATGCTCTTTACTCAACCAACTCGACCACTCCTAAGAGGCCGATTGAGATTGTTATCCTTGACTATGTAAATATGGAAGAACTATGACATTTTGTATTAAAAAAGAAATCATTTTATAACCATTAATTAATTAAAAAGTAAAAGCAAGAAATGAAGCTTTGGTTGTTAGGTATTTGTTTGCTTGCATTATAAATAAGAGTTACAAAATTTTCAAATATTAAAATTTATTTCTCAAGTATCCATTAAATGTACATAAAATTTTATAAAATATATATTTTAGATAAATTAATAATTTATAATAAATAAGATCAATATATAAATAAGATTAATTTTCATAAATTAATCTTAAACTAACTCAAATATGAGAGTTTTAATTAATTTCTTCTTTTTTTAATTTACTTATTCCCTACATTAATTTTTTATGTAATAAAGTTTAAAAATTTTAATTAGAAATTTTTATTTCATACACATAGGTAACATACTTTTCTTATTGTATTTTATTTATCACTTACAAGTTATTCATATAAAAATATTAACATATCCGGTGCATATGACTCTTCACTTTATAGAGGTCTTGAGAGGGTCATAATGTACGCAATATTCTCTTTATATTTTTCTACAAGTTATTTATATAACTAATTATTATAATTGTTATAAATAAATTAATAATTTTTATTATAAACTTACACATTTTTGTGGTTTGTTATTCTTAATTATTCAATGACTTATACTTCATTCATTTTTAAAAATATTTTATATTATTTTTTAAAAATTAAATTTCAACTTTATTAAATTTGATAATTTATTGTATTCTAATCCACCATAAGATTGCATACTAAAAGACCCTTTTTAAAAATTTTTATTGAATTTTTGTTTTTGTATTTTAATCAAATTTAAAAGTTAACCGATCGACGTTTAACTTGACTCAGAATAATTTAAATATCAAGATTCCATACATCCTTTATTAGCGTTGGATAGTTTTCTCTCGATGATAGGTTTAGGTTCGGTCTCAATGGAAAAATAAAATAGAGCACCTAACAACATATCTTCACAGACCATGAATTACGAGATCACCCCTTTCATTCTAAGACAACGGAGGGATCATACCATTCGAATCCTTTTTTTCAGGCTTTTCCTACATGTTTGGAGAAAACTGCAATCGATAGGATTTTCCAAACCCTCCCTTCCTGAAAAGAAGAACGTAAAATTCGTTTTCCATTTCACAGGGCCAAGAGATTGGATCCACTCATAGCCACAACTCAAACCTAATTATTTCCTTATAATTGTTGTACTTCACAAGTAACATTAATTTGTTAACCCCCAGTATCTCAACCTTTAACTACTAAAGCGTTGTAAATATTAGGCATCTTGCCTCGGTAAAAAAATACATATAGCACCGGGCTAATGATTTAAGCAATACGTCATTTGTTTTTTTTTTAAACGTGAAAATCTCATGATCAGAAGTAGTAGGATTGATTCTCATAATAATATATAAAATAAAAAATATGTCGAAAATTTTCGAGTTCAAAATAAATGTTTGATAGCAAGTTGATCGAATCCAATTTTATCAAAATATTAAAAAACCCTAATTGAAAAGGGGAGCCTATATGAACTCTCACTCATATTATTTTATTTAGTAAAATATATTTAAAAAATTAAAGATAAGAAGATAACAAAAATAGCTTATACGAACTAACAGATAAGCACTCGTCAAAGCCTACACCTACACCACAAACAACACTTGCAGATATTATCACTCACTCGCTTACACCCACCCAACAAAAAAATAAAAAAATAAAAAAGAAGAACCGTCAACGTTAACAAACGGTGAGCTTTGTTCGAATGGGGTAATATCTAGAGCAGGTCCTATCTAATCTAAACCTACGAAACCTCCATAAAAACAGACGCTGCGCTACATATTTTCTTCTTCCATTCACACGCACACACAGAGACAAGACACGAATACAAGAACTGAGAGTCGCACACACAGACACACACACACATATATACAGAGCCAGAGCAGATTCATACACACGCTTGTTTTGTTTTGGTCTCCCGCTTTGTTGTTTGTTTTAAGGGAAAATTTGGAGAAGAAAACCAAAAAAAAAAAACTGAATTGAATAAAAAAACAATGGTAGTTTTTGACGATGGTGATGATATGGGGGGAATGAGCCGCATAGTCGCTTCTGCTGTTTCATCTTCATCGTCCTCATCTTGCTTCATTGAAAGGTACTTACTTGAAAAAGGTTATTTTTTGATATAGATTTGGTTAGCTTCAGTTTTTGTTACTGTTTTTTTGGGGGGTTTTGATTTTGTGGGAAGAGGCTTCAGAGGGTGTTTTTAGAAATTTCTATAAAGGAATTGTAAAAGGGTATTAGATATTCGATCGATTTGATGGTTTTGATTCAGTTTTTTCCACCTGTGTTCGGTGGATTTCGGAAGATTCTTGGGTTGGGGTTGGATATAGTGTTTCTTTAACGTTTTAGATGTATCTTTCTGTCTCTCATTAGGGTTGCAGATTGAAGAGATCTCCTTTTAGTTTCTTCTTTTCTCCTTGTTTTTCTTTTTCAAATTTATCTTAGCTTTGGATTATACTTCTTCACAGCAATACGAGAAAAAGAAAAGAACAAAGACTCTACCTTTTGTTTCATTTGTTGTTTCTATTTAAGTTAAAGTAATAAAGAAGTGAATTGTAGTTGGGGATAGTTCATCTTTTGTTTTGTTTTTTTGATTTCTGATGTGGGTTTATGGGGATTAAGCTGTGTGATTGATAAATCTAGGGTTTTGATGGAGGGGAGATATTGTGGGGATTGAGATGTTGATGAAGGTGTTTATAAGGTTGTTGTTTTATTGAATTGTGATCTTTGGATACGGAAATGGATTCATTCTACTACCCACCAGCAACAAAACCCACCATGGAAGTGAGCTGAAGCATGGTAGATTCTCGTCTCACAGCCTTGTCAATGGAGAATCACCACCCATCCACCCTCTTGTCAATGGATTCCAGTGCCTCCTCACACGACGAATTGGATTTGGAGATGAACCGTCAGATTATACTTCCCCGACCACCTGATATTAACTTACCCTTGTCAGCTGAACGTAGCCCACCTCCACCATCATGGAACTCTGACCCTTGTGATATATTGGAAGTGGGACTTGGTCCGCAGGTTTATGAGACTGAGACTCTTCTTAGCATCCCAAAGGTTGGGAGGAAGTGTGCCAAAAGGGTTGATAGCATTTGGGGTGCTTGGTTTTTCTTTAGTTTTTACTTTAAGCCTGCATTAAACGACAAATCAAAGGCCAAAATTGTCCGGGACAGCAATGGAGTTTCCGGGTTCGACAAGTCTGATCTCAAGCTTGATGTTTTCATGGTTCAGCATGACATGGAAAACATGTACATGTGGGTTTTCAAGGAGAGACCAGAGAATGCCTTGGGTAAGATGCAATTGAGGAGCTATATGAATGGGCATTCTCGTCAAGGAGAGCGACCCTTTCCATTTAGTGTCGATAAGGGTTTTGTTCGATCTCACAGAATGCAGCGAAAGCATTATAGAGGGCTTTCCAATCCCCAGTGTGTACATGGCATTGAGATTGTTCCATCACCTAATCTTATGGGGCTTGATGAGGACGAAAAGAAAAGGTGGGTGGAACTTACTGGCAGGGATTTGAACTTCACCATCCCACCTGAAGCCAGTGATTTTGGTTCGTGGAGAAACCTTCCCAACACAGATTTTGAGCTTGAGAGGCCACCTCCTCCAATAAAGAGTGCATCTAATTCTCACTCTAAGAAGCTGCTCAATGGTTCTGGGCTCAATTTGTCGACTCAGCCATCTAGCCATAGCAACGGTGATGGAATGGACCTATCTCCTGTCAGCAGCAAAAGGAGGAAGGACTTTTTCCCCCATGGGAATGATGATGAATGTTACTTGGCTGTAAATCCTCCCTCTGATCGGATCCCGGATATTGAAATTCATCAAACTGAGCCTCACTGGTTGAATGGTTTTAGTGGTGTCATGAAGAATGTTTATGGACCAGTTACAGCTGCAAAAACAATCTATGAAGATGAAGATGGTTATCTGATCATTATTAGTTTACCTTTTGTGGATCTACAGAGAGTGAAGGTTTCTTGGAGAAACACCCTCACTCATGGTATAATAAAGGTGTCTTGTGTGAGCACCTCTCGCATGCCGTTTATCAAGAGACACGATAGGACTTTCAAACTCACAGATCCGGCTTCCGAACATTGCCCTCCAGGGGATTTCGTCCGAGAAATCCCTCTTCGAACTCGAATTCCAGAGGACGCTAATATAGAAGCTTATTATGATGGACCAGGGTCAGTACTTGAGATTCTAGTGCCTAAACTCCACGAGGGGCCAGAAGAGCATGAGGTGCGAGTATGTCTTCGCCCTCATCTTGGAGCCAACGATCTAATGCTGACATGAGAGGGCAAGTTTAAGGGTGAACTTCAACTTCCAACAGGTGGTGATGCTTCATTGTTTTAGGCTAACCTTAATCTATGAAACAAAATGTGCATGCACCTCAGATTTGCTTTTTTTCTTTGTCTTTCTACGATGTCATGTTTTATTTCCTCAAGTTCTAGGTTTTATCTGTAAGTTCTATCAGTTTAAAAATATGTTTGATTTTAGAAGTATTATGAAAGATTTTATGTATTTATTCACGTAGGTGTTTCATTCATTTTTGTAACGACTCATACACCGATTCTTCATGTCAAAGCGGATTCTTCATGTCAAAGCCCACGAAAGACCTTTGCATGGACTCTTGCATTAGGTGCCTTCATGTTCTTAGTATGCTAAGCAAAATTTTCTACCTTCATAACCTTAAATTTCTCCAACCCAAAAGCGATACTCGACCTTAGATTCCAACGTGTGCAGGAAAAGTATGAGCTTTTGTACTTATCAGGTGGGACCTTCATGAAAGGGGACCAATACTTTATTGATAAGTCACCTCTTCGTTTGGAGATAAGAAGCTACCCTCGTTTTACTTTTCTTAGAAGAGTCCAGCTCCAGCGGCTGAAGTAGTTAAACGTCCACAAAGACATGAACCTACGGAGTCAATCAGGATCTGCGAGACGAGGACTTTCAGGCCTTAAACTTGTCGAATATTATAAAACATGCCAGTCTTTTGCGTGTTGGTGACAATAAAGCATGGTCTACAAGAAACTTCGGGTACTGAAAGTCAAGTATGGCTGCGTGATTTAATGACATAAACTAGTTTCTCTGTTCACTTTAATGTTTGACTTGTAGTTCCTCTGTTTAGATGCTACTCTATTGGATTGAAACTTGGACACGTTTGCTGCAAACCACCGACTGTCATTAGATAAGTATTGAAGCGCTTAGCTTCTACATGGCCGATTCTTTTTGCCATTCGATCAGATTTATACAGTTTAAAGCTTAATCAAGTCAAAATCAAATCGATATTTAACTCGAGACTTGTAAAATTGAATTGAACCAATCGTTCAAACTCGTATAGAACCCAAATTATCATCCCTTCTCGTGACAACGGGCCATTCATTTTAAGGAAGGTTTTGTTTGGTCCAACTTATGTCGCATGGATAGTTATAACAGGTCTTGTGACTAGCTTGAGTTATGAATGCGAACGGCTTATCATTAGTCAAAAGTGTTGGATGGATTAAATCATCATAGGGTTGGGTTTAAACACAAATGGAATGGTTAAACAGGACTCAATATTTGCTACAGCTGGAGGGTTATTGTAGAATTATAACGAGCATTGGTACAATGGTTTGATGCACAATATTGGTCGGTGCTCTCCTCCACTTGCTGAACTCTAAGAGTTCATTCTAGTCTCACATTACTATAGAACCTCTGTTATTGACGCATAATAGTCGATTTGGAGATGTTCAACATTCCATCTTCCTCAAAAATATCATTAATTGAGGATAGTTTTTAGAGTTGGATCTGAGGATAGTTTTTAGAGTTGGATCTCAGTGCTTTAAAGCGAAGAGATTGAGAGATTGGCTAGCAAAGATTTTCAATGAGTGTTATTTCACGTGGTACTGCGCTAATGTTGTATTAGAATACTTTCCTTTCCTTTGTAATCACAAAAGAGTGTCAATTTATCATCCCTTGGACAAAAGGGGCGTTAGCAGCTAAGTTTAAGTAGATTCTATAATCTGAAGCTTTGCAAACTTGAGCTAACTTAGGAACATGATAAAAACTAGTAATCATGTAAAATTTAGAAACGGCTTCCATGAATTATAATGATCTGTAGATCTTTTAAACTTGAAACTCGAAATGAACATCCAGTGTTTGGCTTTGAATATATATATATCAAAGCCACAAAAATTCGAACATCTCAAAAAGAGCAGGATGCGATTAAACCTAGGTAGTAGTATAGAAATTAGTCATAGAATAGCTTAGTCGACTTCCTCAATCTTGGGGCCTGCTCCGCTGCCAGCAGCAGGGATGTCATCATCTGGGGCTCCACCCATGTCAGCTCCAGCTCCTTGGTACATCTTAGCAATGATGGGGTTGCAGATGCCCTCCAACTCCTTCATCTTGTCTTCGAACTCATCAGCCTCAGCTAGCTGGTTGCTGTCAAGCCATTGAATGGCCGCCTCGATAGCATCCTCGATCTTTTTCTTGTCGGCAGGGGAGAGTTTTTCACCTATTTTCTCGTCTTTTACTGTGTTCCTCATGTTGTATGCATAGTTCTCTAAGCTGTTCTTGGCCTCCACCTTCTTCTTGTGCTCTTCATCCTCGGACTTGTACTTCTCTGCTTCTTGAACCATCTTCTCAATCTCCTCCTTAGATAGTCTTCCCTTGTCATTGGTGATGGTAATCTTGTTCTTCTGACCGGTAGTCTTATCCTCGGCGGACACGTTCAAGATACCATTGGCATCAATGTCAAAGCACACAGTGATCTGTGGTACACCTCTAGGAGCAGGAGGAATGCCAGAGAGCTCAAATTTACCAAGCAAGTTGTTGTCCCTAGTCCTTGTCCTCTCACCTTCGTAGACTTGGATCAACACACCAGGCTGGTTGTCAGAGTAAGTAGAGAAGACCTGTTCCTTCTTGGTGGGAATAGTTGTGTTCCTGGGAATCAACACAGTCATGACACCTCCAGCAGTCTCAAGACCAAGGGAGAGTGGAGTAACATCCAACAAAAGGAGATCCTGCACCTTCTCGTTACCCTCACCGCTCAAGATAGCAGCCTGGACTGCAGCACCATAAGCAACAGCCTCATCGGGGTTGATGCTCTTGCAAAGCTCCTTTCCATTGAAGAAATCTTGCAGCAATTGTTGAACTTTTGGAATTCTAGTAGAACCACCAACGAGCACAACATCATGCACAGAGCTTTTGTCCATCTTTGCATCCCTCAAACACTTCTCAACAGGCTCCATACATTTTCTGAACAGATCCATGTTAAGTTCCTCAAATCTGGCACGAGTAATGGTGGAATAGAAGTCAATACCCTCGTACAAAGAGTCGATCTCAATGGTAGTCTGGGCAGTGGATGAGAGAGTCCTTTTCGCCCTTTCACATGAAGTCCTCAATCTCCTTAGGGCCCTGGGATTCCCACTAATATCCTTCTTGTTCTTTCTCTTGAATTCTTGGACAAAGTGGTTCACCATCCTGTTATCAAAATCCTCACCACCAAGGTGAGTGTCTCCAGCAGTAGCCTTCACTTCAAAGATACCCTCTTCGATGGTGAGGAGAGAGACATCAAAAGTACCACCACCAAGATCAAAAATCAACACATTCTTCTCACCAACACTGGTTGCCTTCTTGTCAAGGCCATAGGCAATAGCTGCAGCTGTGGGCTCATTGATAATACGCATCACATTAAGCCCAGCGATGACACCAGCATCCTTTGTGGCCTGACGCTGGGAGTCATTAAAGTAAGCAGGAACCGTGACCACAGCATTCTTGACAGTGGAGCCAAGATAAGCCTCTGCAATTTCACGCATTTTTATAAGGACCATAGAAGAGATTTCTTCTGCAGCAAATTGTTTGTCCTCTCCTTTGTATGAGACCACAATCATGGGCTTGTCACCAGGGCCAGGAATAACTTTAAATGGCCACAATTTGATGTCACTCTGGACAGAGGAATCGGTGAATCTTCTGCCAATCAACCTCTTCGCATCTGCAGACAACATTTACAGTTAGCGCATGCAAGTGCAAAAGAAACTTAGGATATGATACCAAACGTCTAGAGGGTGCCAACACCAAACCCCATCTAAGTGTGAAACAAACCCTCAAACGCAGGAATCCTACGCAAGGTGTTACATTCAAATAATGTGCAACTATATAGTTTCAGCCACCACCATAACAATAAAATAGCATACAAAGAAAGCAATGAAAATCAAGGTAGTAAAGAATATCAAGGTAGTTAAGACAAACTTGTGCCGTTGACTTAGAATGACCGTGTTAAATCTGTCAATCCATCAACGTTTTTGTTTTATGATCTCAAAGAACCTCCTATCACTGAATGAACTGGACAAAACAAACCTAACACGAATAACAATAACCTAGTTCAATGAAATCCAAAATTGAAATCGGTAAAAAAAAAATGCATTACGCTAAGTAAAATATACCAAATGATGATCTAACACATTAGTACGCAAGAATCCACAGCATTCAAAAGAACCTTTAAGATCTCGAAGAACTAACTTCATATTTTAAGAATACCACAAACTATAAACTCTGCTGATATTGATCCGTTATAAATCATGAACAGACAGAGATCCTATGCAATGAACCAAAGGGTCAACGACTTTAAACATAAAACCTCCAAACAACATGCCAAAGACTTCAACTTTCAGATCTAAGTTTATCAAAGTCAAGAAACAACAGATCTTACCAAATACAGTGTTGATAGGGTTCATGGCGACCTGATTCTTGGCCGCATCCCCGATCAAACGTTCGGTGTCGGTGAATGCAACATAGGAAGGAGTCGTCCTGTTTCCTTGATCGTTGGCGATGATCTCAACGCGGTCATGTTGCCACACGCCGACGCATGAGTAGGTGGTGCCGAGATCAATGCCGATGGCTGGACCCTCTCCTTTTCCTGCCATCGTTTCCTCTCTACGCTAACTAAACTTTAAGAAACGAGAAGGCGGCCGAGAATCAGAGAGACGTAGCTGAAGATAGATAGAGAGTTGAAGTGGAGAAAATGAGAGATGTGCGTGGGCTTATATAGAATTAGGGTTTGGAGTTCTAGAATGTTCCACTTCAACGATTTTCAAATTATTATACTTTACTTGATAGGCTGTGCGCGGCGGATTCTCCCCTTGTGTTAGTTAGCAATGCGCGTTCGTGGAGCTTTCACATTTTTATTAGAAAATTACAAATAAATAAATTGTTTATTATTTATATTTTTAAAAATGAATTTTAATGATTATTTTATTTCTAAAATTATTTTTAACATTAAAAATAAGGTATTCATTAATTTTTTAAAAATCAAACCAATTTGACAGGTTTAATAATAAAAACACTTTGAATTGATTGTTCTTAAAAACTGATTTATTTATTTATTAATTAATCAATTTTTATAAAATAGTTAATTTTTATAAATCAAAATAAACTAATTAATTTTTATTTAATAGTCTTCTTAATAATTGTCTTTTTAAATCTTTTCTAATTTTGTTTAATTTTTAACTGATATTATAACTGTTTATACTAGTTGAACAGTTTAAACCTTAAATTTTTCTTTTAAAATTGAGGAAATTACAGTTGCTATCTTTCGGATACGTATTGGGTAAATCTTCAGATTGACACAATATATTGCAAATCACGTTAACCAAGTATTCTATACTAGACAGACCCTATACAACAGGCTCGATCGAGAAAGTGTAGGTAGGGGAATTCGAAAACAGGACCTTTTGACCCTATGTCCTCTACTCTATCAACTCGACTACTCCCAGAGGACCTTAAACTTCTTATTTTACCAATTTAACATTTGGTTTGATTTTTATTAAATTTTATCAAAGTTTATTATTTTTATAAGATAATTTGTAAATAAGTTAAAGTAACAAAATATTTTTAAAATGAATAAATCACATGTTTCACCTCTTTTATTATAATTTGAATTATATCATTTGACTTGTTAACAAATATTCATAAATAATTTATCTATTATTTATTATTTTTATTAATTAAATATTATTTTTTTAAATTAAAATTTTCATTTTAATAATTAAATTAAAATAATATTAATTTAAAACGAATTGAACTGATTTAAATCTAATTGAATTTTTAATCATATTCGGATTACTTATTTAGTTATTTAAAGAATTAATGGATCTGTATTGTTTGGATGGGATGAATGGGCCGGGTTGGGATGGGCCGGGTTAGGTTGTGTTGATGTCCTAAAACCCAATTCAGCCAATAAGGCTCAGCAAATCAGGCCCACTCTAAAGAGGCCGGTTAAGGTGGCTTTAGAAAACGGGAACTTGACCCAAAGTAACCTTACAAACTTGACTAGATAAAAGTAATAATAAAACCAATAAAAACAAATCTATTTTAATAAGTGGAAATTAGATAAATCCATAAAAATATTTTTATTGCATTTGAATAAGGAAATTGTTGAATAAAGAGATGTATAATTTTCTTCTAAAAAATTATATTTACAAATTTAATTTAACACATAGTTAATCAAAATAAATTTAATGATATACTATTTTAATTAAGTAGAAGCTAATTTAGTCATATATTTAATAATTATTTTTTGGTAAAAATTTCTTATAATTTAAATTTAGATTAAATATTTTTATCAAAATTTTCAAATTAAGCATACATAAAATGTCACTTTATTATAATAAAATTTATTATTATTATTATTATTATTATTAATTGTTTTGTGGAATGTTGATGAAAGACTCATGAAAATAATATTTAGTTCAAATAATTAAGTGAGATTTTTGTATAAAAATATATTTAATAAATAGTAAAGATAAAAATATTTTAAAGCTAGATTACTTGAAATAACAATAATAATAAATTAATAAAAAGTTAACCCATTAAACTTATCATAATAAATAATAATTAAATTTTTATCAGATTATTAATTAGTTTACCTATTTTTGGAAAGTAATGATTTTTTTATAAATTAATTAATTTCATTTAATAATATATTTTTAATTAAATTTTAATTTTTTAATAAATAAGGATAATATTTTTAATTATTTTCAAATTCTTAATTTTATTTAATCAGTCTAATGAATTTTTTAAACTTTAACCTCCTGTTTTATTTATTTAATTTCTGGTACACTTTAAAATCATTTAACAATTTTTTAAATTACATAAAATTAATTGAAAAAACTTATAAAAATAAAGGACCTAAAATTTAAAATTGAAGTTACTAAATAGAAGATCAATATGTGTATTATATTACTGTCGTTGCTCCAACAGAAGCTGAAGCTAAAATCTAGCACCTTTGCTGCATTACCAAGCTCAGCAACAAAAATGGCCGCTTTCGATGGTACAAGGAGCGATCTTGAGCTCGAAGCCATGCGAAAAGAGGACTTCTCTTGGCATCCATGTCAGGTCTCTCTCAGGTCAACTTCTCTTGTCCTCGACATCCACTACTACTTCACTTTACTCGTCATCTTCCCGGTACCTCTTTCCACTGATCAATCTCGATTGCAATTCACGTGGTGTTTAGTTAGTTCCAAGTTCTTCTATTGTGTCGATCATCGGAGATTTTATTATTTTGCACTTGAAATTTTACCGTTCTATGCGATAATCGACAGTGTAGTGCTGATCAGGTGAAGCTGGTATGTTGAAAGTGGATGAACTGGATTGATTTAGTTTATTCATAATTTCAATGTTTAATTAGTCTCTTGGGTCCTCTAAATGGAGATTGAAGTTCAAATAACTTTAACAAACTTAGTTGGCTGAGTAGCGGATAGGATCTAGTCCACAATTTAAGGTATAACCTTTTCTCTCTCTCTTTGTTTTTTCGAATGTTTGGAGTTTATATTCTTTGTTCCATGTTTTGTTTGCTACTGCAGCTCAACTGGGGACAGTTTAGTTGTCCACTTTGAGAGCTCTGTTTCTGGAGTTGTGTTATTGAAG
>JAOSBN010000005.1:46197113-46245311 GCA_027563595.1 Erythroxylum suave | reverse complement strand
GTCCAAGGTGAAACTAGAGTGGAAGCAGTAGCTAGGGATTTGGTGGATAGAGATGAGGCCTTAAATCAGCTTAAATATAATCTCCAAAGGGCTCAAGAACAGATGAAGAAGTATGCTGATAGGAGGAGGACCCCATTGGAGTTCCAAGTGGGAGAGTGGGTATTTCTTAAGTTACGTCCTCACAAACAACTAACAGTGGCCCGAAGAATCAATCAAAAACTAGCAGCCAGATACTTTGGTCCATTCCAAATTCTGGAAAAGTTGGGTGCTGTAGCTTACAAGCTTCAACTCCCACTTAATTCTCGAATTCACCCTGTTTTTCATGTGTCTCAGTTAAAAAGGGCTGTAGGAGACTACACAGTTGAGGAAACTCTACCAGAAGGAATGGAAGTGGAGCTTGAAGATGAGGTGGAACCAGAATCTGCACTGGCCAGCAGGGTGATTACTAAAGATGGCAATTCAACTAAGCAATGGTTGATTCATTGGAAGGGTAAACCGATGGAGAATGCTACATGGGAAGATGAATTTGTCATTCGGGGTCAATTTCCTCATTTCAGCCTTGGGGACAAGGCTGCTCTTCAAGAAGGGGGCAATGTTAGGATCAATAATAATAAACCTAGAATATGGAGAGTGTACTCACGGAGGAAGAGAGAGTAGGGGGGCTGTGAGTAATAATGTAACAGTTAGTTAGTTATAACTAACTGAATATACGGGTATGGGCTGGAATAAGAGAGAGGGCAGTGAAGAGAGGGGGTAGCGAAAGTTATCAGAAAATATTCTATAGGCAGAGAGAAGTATTCTCCCTGAGGAGCTATAGCTCTGGATACTGTAATAGTTTGATTTTTTCCTCCATTATCAATATATACACTATACTACTCTAGCATATTCAGCTAGAGTTTTAACAAGTCTACCGCTGACACTGTATGTCATTGGATTTCGTTGTACATCACTTTAACAGGAATGCTGCATATTTTTGTGATATTGAACATTCCAGTGGCCATTGCTAATAGAATAATGTAAAAGAACTGATTATGCGTAAGATAATATATTCCTGTGTTTGCGAGCCATCCTAACTGTTAAACATACTCAGTCTGTTAAATATAAAAAATCGTTTGCAATTAACATAGCACGATTTATACTCTGTTTGGTCAATTCCATTGGTAAAAAATGGTTATGTTGTGCAACTCTTCATAGGCAATACCAGTGTGTGTTCAGAGTAAATGAGTTATAGACATAAGATGTGTGCTTTTTCCTTGGGCTTATTTGTTTGGCATCTTTATAAACCTGTACTTTAAAAATAGCACCATGACCTGGTTTTAAATACAGTGGACAAGAAACGACATTGCCAGTTAGTTCTTCCAACAAAAACAGGTATTCATACTGTTGAAGTTCTATCTGACAAGAAACCAAGAAAGATAACCAGGAACTCCAGTAATCTACAAGGGGATGTGGAAGTTGCGGCTCCACCTACACCTGCTTCACCAGTTGAAGGAGATAATTCAGAAACTAGGTTGTGTCTCAGTCCTCTTGCTGCATGTGCGGCTCTTGCCTCACGAGTTCAAGTTACTCCTAAGTCTGTCACTGTTGGTGGACTTTTTTCAAAGGATAAGGCTTTCTCAGATGCACCAGCTGATTGCTTGTCAGTTGTCCCAAAATCTGTTGGAATGGCAAAATCAATCATATCGATTGAGAAGGCTGTTTCATGGAAGCCTCAATCTGTTGAATTTTCCTGTGATGGACACAGAGAGACTTGGAATAATGAGGAAAAGGCATCTAAATGCATGAGTTCTACTGCTGAAATTAGCATCTTGGGATGCCTTTCTTCAAATATAGAGTCACTGTGTACATCAGAATTTATTGAATTAAACCTGCCTGCTAAAGCAACTAGAATAACTAGGTCAGCAGTTCAAAAGGATGCAGCTTTCACGGATAACAGTTTTCTCAATGATTCTACTGGCGAAATGACTTTAAAGTCTTCAACTAACAGAAATATGCGTGCTATTTCAGCCCACCAAGAAAAACAAACTTTAGGCGTGGAAATTGATACTCAGTTCCATAACACACTATTAGACAATTCTGGAAAACATGATGCAGTTAACATGAGCAATGGTACTGGTAGCTGTGATAGTGTCCAGACGGATGCTTGTGCTGATGACTTTGCAGTAAGTGCTTCAACTAAGAGGAAGAGGTTTACTCGTTCGGCCATTGTCAGAGAAATAGAACCCCTGGCTGTGGTATTAGAGGATAAGTTGTCCCATGTGTCTGTATCAAATTATTCCCAAAGAGATGCTTCAGTTGTGAAGAATGTTGTTAATGGACAATCAAATGTCAATGCTTATATGAGAACTGAGTCTGCCAGCACAATGCTAAGTACCCCAACCAGCCGGAAGAGGTTTACTCGTTCAGCAGTAAAAGAAAAAGAATCTCGAGCCACGGAAGGGAATAACAGGTCCATGGTAGGAGTAGAATCAGATAGTTTAGAAGTAACTTTCGCAGACAGTGAGAGCAGTGAATGTATGAAGAAGAGTTGCACTACTGGCCAAACTGAAGGTTGTGTCAACAAGCCCAAGTTCTGTTTCATGATCATTTTAATTTCCTTTGCCATCATGTTCAAGTATTGTTCAATCTGTCAACTATCAAACTTCATGGTTAATCAGTATTTGGTATTCCATGCATAATTTACCATTGTTGGACCTAATCTGCATAGCCTCCTTTCCAGAGTTTGCAAATTAACTTCCATGGCTTTAGTTTGTCTTCTTTCCTTCCATTTGGCTCATATCATTTATCTTTTACATGCTTAAAATCTTAGACCGATACTTTCCAACTCTGAACCTATCTTACCATTTTAAGGTTTCCTCTAGCATTCCTTGCATTATGAACTATGACAGCTCTTTGCTAGATTAGAAATATGAAAGAATTTCTTTGTTGCATACATAAATTTTCTATGTAAACTTCAGGGTTGTGCCTTTTCTGTTTCTGGATGAATATGGCCCCCTTATTGTTGTACATTTTCTTTATTTCATACTTGTTTGCTCATTCCCCATCTTTATCCTCATAATTTCTCATATTTCTAACCCCTGCATGTTGCCGTTGCATAAAAATGGCTGTAATTTTGAAAAGTTAAACTGTTATTTACTGGACATGCTCAATATACATCCATTGACTGTTGTAAACAGTGACTAAATGGTTCCTCTTTTACATGCATTCAGAAACATGTTTGGCAAATGTGAACTTACTTATTTTCCTTGAGGAACATACCTTTGTTTGACTGTTTGTAAATCATCTTACTAAGCGGGTTTGAAGGAAGCATTTATCAGCTTACCGCTTCTCTATGGCCAATTTTTTGTCCCCGTGTCCTGGAGCTGCTTGCATTGACCAACCTAAGCTAGAATCCATATGAAATACGAATCATGAACTCGTGTAGCAATTTGAAGATGGTGTGATTTGCAGGCAAAGTTTTGGGCGATGATACACACATTCAAGGCCAAAAGAACTTCTTTTCTTCAAGGATGCAATTGGTGGACACCTCTTCGAAGAGCTTTCTTCCCAGAACCCGCTCTCAGAACAAATCTCTGCCTACCAGAAATGTGTGACTAGTAAGGTTAATACCAACTTATCCTTAATCCAATGTAACTTCAATTCTCCCCAAGAGGAAGGGGCATGAACGTTATAATGAAAATGTACAAGCAAGGTATATTTATATACGGCTGAATGATTGTAATTCTGAACTAGTTAAATGTCTTAGACTAAAATAAAAAATAAGTTCTAATGGTACTCTGTTAGGCCCCTACATGACTTTACACCGTCCATGAGTTTATTTTTGTGTTTTGTTAATGGAGCTGCATTGTTTTCCACAACATCTGTTGGTTTTTAAAGTTACCGTAACAGCTGTTTACTCAGCAGCTGTGTTTTTCCTTTATCTATTATATATATGTATATTTTGTCTATACTAGAGGTTATATATTCTCTTGTATATATGAGAGTTTGACTATTAAATTGGAGTTCACTTCTAGGTAATTTTCTGTTATTCTCAATTTCTCAAAGCAGTTGCTTGAATCATGATATTATAATTTAATCCGTCTTTCCTACTTTAACATTCAACAGATAATGCATACCATCAGCTTTCATGTTGCTAGATTACAATGTGTGTAGTTTTGTAGCATGCTCCTTTTGCTCTTATTATCACTGCCTAATGATCCATTTTGGGAAACGTGTATTGGTGGTTCTGCACGAATGTGCTGGCTTGCTTACCAATTAATGGCTTTGGAAGCTGTACCCTGACTATCCCCATAATGTCCAAACTTGAAGATAAATGAACTGACTCGATGGATATCCATCAGAGCCTTGGACATATGGGCTTGCCGACCACTAACTATACTGCAGGATGGGTGAGAACGCATTGTGTCCCTAGTAGTGCAATAGCTTGGGATCCGTGTAAACAAGATAAGATTAGGTCTTATCTTCCAGGCATGGCTACAAGATAATTCCTGGACTGATGATAGGGATATTTAGCAGTGATCACCTAAACATACCAGAAGGGACCTATATTTCACCAACGAGGCCTGAAGTAGGGACTTGTTGCCATATGATTGGAGGACTCTTCCCACTATGTAAAATTGGTGTGTACGCATATTGAAGAAGAACATACTTTTTTTATGTCCTTTGACTTCAGACACCTGGTAAGTCACTCTTTCTTGATTAGATTTGAGTTTCATTTACCATTTCATTGCAGTGGACACAACATGAAATTGCTTGCCATTTTCTATAGTTGTTGGTCGTTAAAGAATGCACTAACCATGTCCTTTGAAACATTTCTTCCACCAAGAACCTTGTTAAAGTTTTGTGTGATGTAAATAAGGGCATGATGTACCCTGTACCCTATCGTACACGTGTACTATAAACTGGATTCAGGTCTGGCGTGAAATTGGCATTGCTGAATGTATAAGGGGTGGGAGCTGAAGGGCAGATTTCTTTGTAGATATGATTATGGTTGTAATTCGGCTGCTAGGACAGAGAACATTGGAAACAACATGCTGAGAGGACTGCATAGGAAGATAGAGCACAAATATGCAGCTAGATTTGGCAAAAAGGGCCGAATGACTCGGGCATGATTTTAGAACCAACAAATATTAGAAATGACAATGGATTTAGCAAAAAGGGCCGAATGACTCGGGCCTGATTTTCGAACCGACAAATATTAGAAATGACAATGGATTGAATTGAATCTAGATTTCTTACGACCGTTTCGGTCGGCTTGGAGTTAACAATCTTAACAAAGATAATTTGATTGATTTCGGATTTGAGAGACACGAATCAAATTCCAAACTTTGGCTTAAAATTTAATTGTCAAACGGTTTTTTAAACAGAATAAATCGAAATCGAATAGACCCCTCGGTCAAATAAAGCCATTTTGTTGAACAATTTAGTTTGGTTGACTTTGAATTAGGTTAACTAATTCTAAGAAACATAATTTGATTTGATTGTTAGCCAAACCTAAACTTAAAACGTTTTAGATTTTGAGTTTGAGAGGTTTTGAAACAAATACCAAAATTTGGCTTGAAATCTAATCGAGCTTGTTTCCTATGAAAAACAATTGATGTGTTCGACTTTTCCAGATTACTTTCTAGTTTAGTGACCATCGTACATCCACTTCTTGATATTAACATTTTGGCATCATCACTTTCCATAACCTAAACGACATAGACGTAAATCTGGTAGTACAGAGTACAGATAACAAGTGATCCAATTCCCACTAAGCTTTCATCTTTAGAATGATATAAGGTGGCCCTTTTCTGACCTGCTCGCACTAGCAAGTACCACATGTACATTTTATGAGCTCTTGCCGGCCATTTAATTTTGCTCATCTGGTGGAGTTTCAACCACAATCCTTGAACATCTTTTTCTGTATTATATATAGATATGATATTTCATAAAGTTTATAATGATATCTAAAAAATAGTTTATAATGAAAACTTGCAAAATATATGTTTTATAAATTATTTAATAAAATAACCGATTTGAATTACAATTAGATGTGAAAGAAATGAGATTTTTCTAAAAAGAATTCTTTTAATAAATGTAACATTTAATAAAGGGTGACAATAAGAGTGATAATAGCCCTTAAGAGTAGTTAAGTTGGTAGAATAGGAAACATAAGGTCAAAATTTTTTGTGTTCGAGTTCTCCTATTTATATTATCTCGAGCGGGCTTATTGTACAGGGCTTACCTAGTGTGGAGTACCCAGTTAACTTGATTTGCAGACTATTGCATCAATTTAAAGAGTTAACTAGTGCGCATTCAAAAGATAGTGACTGCGGGTTCTTATGTTTTAAAAAAAGTGATAATGACTTAAATCCCATTAACTTCCTTCTAAATTTGAGCCATTAGATCCAATTTTGACTTGTATCTAATTAAACCATAAATGTAACTCATTTAAGGCCACATTATTTGTCTTTATATTTTAAATCTATACACTATATTATATTAAAAAGGCATTGGTTTGAAAGTAAAGAGATAGAATTTTCAAGCTCTCAAACTGATCTTTTAAGTCTGAGCTCAACTCAAAATTCAATCAAAATTTAACTTATTCGATGATTTCGAGTTAGGTCGGACTCAAGTTTGATTATTACAGTTGGCTTCCTTGCATTAATGAATGCATCGAAACTTTTGTCTGCTAATGCAAAATGAGTGACTCTTAACTCTCTGCACATCAAGCAGGCAGGCAGGACGAATCCTCAAGAGCATTCATTGAGCCCTTTACCCTCAGGCAAGGGAATTTCCAGTTAACGGTACCAAATGGATACAAAATCATTGAACCAAATGTGCGGATTGAACATTATTAAAGGGTCGATCTGTCCAAGTGAATAACCAACTCAGATCACAGAAAAATCAAGTTTAGTAAACATCAAAATCAACAGAGTCTTCCATGGACGTCGACTATATTCAGAAACTAACAAGGAAACGTGACCAAACGATGTCCACAGGAAAAGGGTGTGATGCTTGGACACCACTTATATCAGTTGCCCGAAGAACCAAGTAACGAGTGGAAGAGGCTAGCCACTAGCAGTTTATTTAGTCACTCATGTCATGAGTGGACCTTACGTTTAAGGCACGATGGTTTTGGTCCTGTCCCTTGCTGATTATATGATGCTTGTAAATTCTGAAAGGCAAGGCCATACTGGTTTCTTGGCTCTAGACATAAGAAGCTAACTTAGTTTCCAAGAACTTTGGACAACCAAGTTGTTCATGCCAGATATAAGAAAATTTCTGTTTCTATGCACTTGCAATAGGAATATATGAATATATCGTGCACTACTTGGGATGGTTGAACTTGTAAGGGATTGTGGGCAGGAACAGTGCACTTTCTATGTTCCTTCCAATTTCTGTGAAAAGACTAATTGAGAACTAGCAAGGACAGTAAATATCCTGATACTCGTCATCGTGATTCCAGGTGGCTCCGTCCAGGTTCACTGATTGATTCTTCTAGGATAGAGTATATATGGCAGGTCCAGATGCTTGATTTTGTCTACTTCATAGATGAGGCAAGATCTTCTCTTCCCAGTTTCAGTGCACCGTCAGTTCCAGTACAATCCCAGTCATTCAATTTTTGTAAGTTCTACTTATTAAATGGATATATTTTTACAAAACAGAATTAGAACAGAATAAACTACCGATATAAATTCTAACGACGGACTTCAAAATAATGTCACGTAATACCACCGAGTGCCATGTGTTGAACATGATGTTATTACAGAGTCTATAATTAAAATTTTAACAAAAGTTGATGAACTTATTGATAATTTCTAAAAGTTAAGACGTACATTAATAATAAGTCAAGCTATATAAGATCTAACAGATTTAACCTTAAATCTAGTCTTCTGTATGATTTTAAGTTTATCAGCTATGAATGATTATTCAGTCTGGACACTTTTCTATCTCTGGTCTCATTGTGATCCTCTAATGGCGATCTTTTATTTAGACACTACCATTAATTGTGCCCCTCTTACCAATTCTTCTATGTTTTGGTTTTCACTTCACTAAAGTTTCAATCAAATGCCTCAGGGAATGTGACCTCAGTCTCTTTTTCTAAATCTTTAACCTTTTTTACTTAAAATTACTAGAAGAAAAAGAGTAACTAATATAAGACTTACTGCTTAATGTAAGGCTTACTTCATTGCCTCATACCTAGAAACTCAAGCCATTAGCTATGAAACAAAAGAAACGATCAACTTCCATTCTCTCTTTAACTTTCGACGTATGAAACCATTTGCAATCAAATGGGGAGACATGGAACTAATTCCTATATAATGCTATTATCCTTCCAACGCATATTAATCATTGAGTTGGCACCAAATATCCAATTCTCTGATCGATTCCATTACACCTGACGCTAGTGGAAATCCTACGAGTACATACAATATCAAAACAACACAAACCGCATTATACTAAAAGGGGCACGTTTCTTTTCATGTGGAACATATAACTTCTCTTTGACCTTTTTAATCAAAAAAAGAACTAAAGAGCGGAAGGACAAGAAAAACTGTACTTAAGATTTATCTTAACACGTTATTGTAACATGCTAATAGATGAATTATTAATGCCAAGTGAACAAAGTACGTGCCTATTATGCTATGAAAAAGAAATTAATTGGATCAAAACAGATAAAATAGGACCTAACTTACCACACGCAGTTCCCGCAAGAGAGTCAGCAGTTGGTCCTTCCTATAAAGAGACATGTCACATTAAGAAATGAACATGCAGTTGAAGCCAGTGCAACCTTTGTCCACCACCTCACAAAACCTGTAATTCCCAAACTGATTCGATTTACAGTCACTAACTTCAAATTCTTTTGTTTCTTCGGACCTCCTGACACCAACATCCAACACATAATAGTATTTTAGGATTGCGTCCTGTTTTTATAAGTATCATGTCAGGAAGAACATCAGTCTGGCTTGTCCGATTGATTTCAGGGTTAAGAACTGCACTTGCCTGCCTGATCGTTGGTTGCACCACCCTCTATGCGCCAGCTCCGATCAGGCAGTTGATAGGGTACCCTGCCTTCTCTTACATGACAACTATACTCATTGTGTCTGATGCTACACTTGGTGACACTCTCAGAGGAAGTTGGCATGCTCTATACGCCACCATCCTAGCTTTGGTCCCCTGTACGTTAACCTTGTGGATGGTTGGACCTGATGGGTTCACGACCGGTCTGGCGGCGGCTGCAGTAACCATTACATCGTTCATGGTATCACTGCCAGAGTCAACTCCGATGATGTCCAAAAGAATTGCATTCGGGCAGATTGTGATTGTGTATGTAGATGCAGTTGTTAATGGAAGTGATCATACTGGAGTTCTGATGCATCCAATTCATGTTGCTTCAAGTACTGCTTTAGGAGCTTTGGCTTCTAATTTGGCTATGTTGGTTCCATACCCTCGACTAGCCCACTATGAGGTAACAATCATGATCGTCTTTGCTTATTAAGAAAATATAGCAATAATTTTTAGTAAACACATAAATTATCCAGAAATATTAAGAACGTGAATATTTTTCCTAAAAACTCTACGATCATCATAATGCTTTAATATAATAATCTTTAATAAATTGTAATAATTCTGCGGTTCATGCTCTAGATCAAGCCTAACGAAAAAATAAATCTAAAGAACGTCATCTATCCAACTACTTTTTATCTCTCAATCACTCAAAACTTATAGTTGCCAATTTTGGTACTTGTTTAAGGGTGCCTGCTTATTCAATTACAGTTATTTTACAGTTATGAGGATCCAAGTTCAATTATTCTTCTCGTGATTAAATTACAGTCACAAAAAGACTCATGTTGTTCTTGTTCCGAAGAATGGCATAAATGGAGAATCTGAGCTTGTAGCTGTGATTCCCTGCATATCCTCGAGCATCTTCAGTTAGATATGGGTCAATTATTCAATTATTCTTCTCGTGATTAAATTAAAGTCTCAAAACTCTTTAGTATAATTAGTGTCGTAAGTCACAGATGTCGTAAGTCACAGATTCTCCATTTATGCCATTCTTCAGAACAAGAACAACATGAATCATAAAAAACATTTGATAAGTCCCGCAATTGGAAGATTTTACTACACTTTAAGCCCTCTCTTGTGATCACTAGCTTTTTGTAATGTTAAATGTCAATTTTATATATCCTAAATCAACGTATGGCACCAAATTACAATAAAGAGGAGGAGAAGATCATGTTGCCTTGCCTCCTATGGACTTCCCACTCTCAACTTCTTGGGATATCGGGTCATAGAAAAGTAGGATAAAAAGAGTTTATACTTTATACCCATCCACTGACACCATGCATGGACACACTAGTCATGTCGTGTTTTATTATAATTGCATATGTGTATAGCTGGTCTGCTAGTGGACACATGCATATACAAAATAGGCGAAAAAAGGAATAGTTGAAAAATAATTAAAGAATGGGGAATCGAATAGCTGAAAAAAATAACTAAAGAACGGAGAAATAAAGAAATTTCTGAGATCATTGTCCATCAAGTAGAGCTTTCAGCCTGTTCTTAGGCCTAAATCAGAACCTTTAGGTTTTCAGGGCATTGGATTCTCGGCATTGTTGAATAATGGATTTTTATTCTCCTTCTAGGTTAATGAGAATCTAACTCGTATTATGCAACAAAAATAGCATGTGCAAAAGTCATGGAGAAGGAAGAATGCATAGTTGACGTATCTGATGCTTGCAGGCTAGGAGAGAATGCAGATTGTATATGGAGAATGCTTCGGAAAGAATGGATCTTTTGGTGAAGGCATTTTCTGCCAAAGACAAACAAGCTGCAATTGACTCGATATCTCAAGCAAAGTTCCTGAGTCAAAGAGGTGTTAGACATCTTCAAGACTGCATAGATAGCCAGGTAATGTACAATTTCTCATATAATCATTTTGACTAAAGTCTAGCTTTACCTCTGCACCCTAATGATTTTCTTTCATGGATTGAGCAGCGAAGTTTGATCTGGGAGAGACCTCACCTCAGACTCTATGACCATAAGTTGACAAACCCAGGTGAAAATTTACAAGAAATAGAATCCAAGTTAAGGGGACTGCAAATAGCTATTACATCTTGCCAGTTGTTTCCAGTTGGAATAAACGATGAAGGGCTCGCGGAAGAGCTACTTGCAATGAAAAAAAGGACAAGTTTAAAATTAAGCCAAGCTAAACGCTTTACACCTTTCTGCTCAAAAACAGCTCCTGATACGACAAATACAAGCTCAGAAAGTTTCCTATGGACCCCAAAGACAAATGCAAAAACACATGAAGACCTGTCAGCATTCTTCTTCATATTCTGCATGCAACTTCTCCAAGGTGAATTACCAATTCGAAGATGTTCAAAACCCATTTCAGGTAACACAGAAAAGACTAACACCCAAGACACCATAGATCAAGCAGACTGCAGAATTATGAAGACTTGGAAAAGACTGATTCCACAAGGAAGCAGGGAAAGATGGACATTTGCATTGAAGTGTTCACTTTCCCTGGGTTTTGCTGTGTTCTTAGGCTTGTTATTTAACAAAAAACAAGCGTATTGGTCAGGACTAACCATTGCCATCAGCTTTGAGAAGGGAAGACAGGCACTACTCACTATTGCAAATGCTCGTGTGCAGGGTACTGCACTAGGATCAATCTATGGAATCATATGGTGTTTTGTTTTTCAACACTTCATAGATTTTCGGTTTCTACCTCTTCTACCTTGGATTATCTTCACCGCTTTCTTGAGGCACAGTAGGATGTACGGTAAAGCTGGTGCAACTGCAGCTGTTATAGGTGCACTGCTCATCTTGGGTAGGAAGAAGTATGGGATTCCTAGTGAATTCGCAGTTGCAAGGCTCACAGAAGCTGCCATAGGATTAAGTTGCTTCATTACATTTGAATTTGTATTGCAACCAATGAGGGCATCGAGTGTTGCCAAAACTGAACTTGCTTGGAGCTTAGGCGCTCTTCGAAGCTGTGTGGAAGACATGTCAATTTGCAGTGGCCAAGAGAACAGTCAGTTCAGAGATAGACAGAAGATGCTGAAATACCACGTAAATAACTTGGAAAAATTCATTGCTGATGCTGAGCTGGAGCCCAACTTCTGGTTCTTGCCTTTTAATGGTGGTTCTTATATCAAACTTCTTGAGTCCTTGAGAAAGATGATGGATCTCTTGCTATTTGCAGCCTGTGAAATTGAAATTATTCTGGCTGAATCAGATTCATTGGGATTGAACAAGAAGGAACTAGAAGAACTCCTGGATGAGGATTTAGATCATTTTAGGGGGAAAGTTGCTTCTTCACTCAAATTCCTTGAAGAGGTATCTTTGATAAAGTCCCTTTCGGAACTTGAAGACAAGCTGCAAATGGATAAAGTACATTTTGATGTTGAGGCAGGAAAAGCACAACATGAAGATAGATCCAGGCTGGGTCCAGAGGAAGAAGAAGTTCTGGAGATTGTGGAATCTTTTCTCCAGCACTCAATCGAGGTAAGTAAGAGGCTTGATGACAATGAAGTTGAGCAGCTGTCTAGAAGTCAGATGACACTTTGCTTGACTAGTCTAGGGTTCTGCATCAATACTATGATGAGGGAAACAATACAGATTGAGAATGAACTAAAGAATCTAATTACATGGGAGAATCCTTCAAGGCATGTTAACTTGTATGAAATTTCATGCAAAATTCATAATCTGCCCAAAAAATGATGGTGACCCATCTCCAATGTGTGGCATGAGTATGTTTCGGAGTCAAAGAATGCTAGAGTAAACCCACATTTCATCATCCTTTTTACAACTTTGAATAAGTCACCCTACAGGGAGTGAAACTGAAGTTATCATTCCGGGAATTTCTTTTCCATATACATCCAAAGAACTCTAACCAGTTGTTACCAGCCTAGGGAAGCATGAGATATGTCCATTCCATCTCACTTATAGCTACAGAAAACTAAACAGAAAACTGATTTTCCATTCTTCTTTAGCTCATAAATTCTATGGACTGAAGGGCCAAACGTGAATTAAACATAAGACATGCTCTGCTTCGGCATATGAATAATCAGCATTTTCCAAGTACAAACCAAAGCTGAAAACCCAGCAGCAACAAAGATTGTAAAAGCAAGAACGAGATCCAGGCTCAATTTAAAACTTTATAGTTATGGAGCAAGTAAAAACAAACGAAACAACGAAAAAGGGTATTAGCTAATTAAATTCACGTGGGCGCAAATACCAAGTTTCGACAAAATCAAGCTAACGTTCATCTGTCAAACTAACTCAGATACACCAATCTCAACAAGACATGTCCCCAAGGTTACAAAACGCAATAAAATAGCAGGAAAAACCCTCAGTTCCCTTCATACTTAGGATCAGCCATCACATAATGATATGCGATTACCAGAACGAAGATGAAAATGCCAAGAAAATTGGCGAAGAAGCCTAAATCCTGATCGTCAAACATCTGCAACGACACACCCAGGAACAATCAATACACATAATTAACACCTCTTCCAAGAACAATCACACACAAATTAATTAACAATTAAGCAGGGAAATCGTAAGAGTAAATCAAATCAAAAAACAGAAAGAGAAACAGAGAGATCAAGAACCCCTAACCGTCAGTATTAGAAATTTCTAGAGCCGGGAGAAGTGCAGTGATCAGCGAAGTTAAAAACAGAAATAAACAGACGAGCTGGTACTTATATACTATATCGAGAGACGACTTAGCGAGTTACTGCTACGGCGCCGTTTGGTGTGGAAAAAAAACCGAATTAATCAAGAAGTAAAACAATTCAGTGTGGCTGCTGGGATTCGAGCCCAGGTCTCTACGGCCACAACGTAGAATTCTAACCACTAAACTACAGCCACTTAGTTGTGTGATGGGCAAAAGCTTGTTTTCTCAAAGAATAGTACTGCACTTTATATGTGACCATTACCTCTCGTCTTTCTCAATCACGCACGAAAATGGTGTGTAGTACTGTGATTTTCCCGCGCCTCTAAACCTTTTGTCTCTGCTTCAAACCCTAACTAAATCTTCGTTAAATCCCGAATTTTACTTTATTCGATCTCCATGGCTGCCTCGAACCAACCTCTGGAAGCAACCACCGTCACCGAGAAAGCCAATAACACCGCCTCCTGTTCTTATTTTCAGAAAACAGTTAAGTTGTTTTTATCCTCTCTTTTTTTGCGATTTTTGTGTATTTGAAAACAATCTCTTGCTGTCTTTCCCGCTCTGATTTGCATATTATGATTACTCCTGAAAAAAAAAGGTTTCGTTACACGATTGGTGGTTGATTAAAGCCGATAAGGACTTCGAAGGGAAGAAACTTGCAGTTGCAGGCTTCACTTCCGGAGAGTGCGGTTTCTCTTTTTCTATTTAATTGCTTTGCACCGATACAGTGTCTTGTTTGTGATTTTTGTTTATGTTCTCTATATTTTTTTGTTTGTGTTCAGGCAGCAAGCCTTGCGTGTGTTCCACTCTGCACCCATCACTAAAAGATTCGATGTTTTCACCATCGAGACAGCTGATGGCGTCACTGTAATTTTTCAAGGCTTGATGAACAAGACACGAACTTTACAGAACGGATTTTCTTCTGAGGTTTATGTCCCCTGTTTTGTCTCAGCTTGACTGCGCAAGCTTTATTTGTAGTCTTTCTGTTGAACTGGTTAATTAAGGTTGATTGCCCATTATAGTCATTTGGGGTTTGTTCTAGATACATTACATTGCTTGGGCTTGTTCAATACCACACGGACTATACACAATGGTTTTTCTTCCGAGGTTTATGTCCCTTGTTTTGTTTCAGATGAAGATGCAAGATTTATTTTGTAGCCTTTGTGTTGAACTGTCGATTTAAGATTGATTGCCATCTGTAGTCATTTGGGATTTGTTCCAGCCACATTACCTTGCTTGGGAATTCGACGAGAGCATTTTTGTTTCACAGTTCCCTTTTTAGGAATCAAATGCATAAAGTTTTCTATCTTATTGTTCTCATTAAACAGGTGTTAAGATATTTCTTGCTTGGCTTTCCTCCTCACTGGGAAGAATGTGCCAAGAAGTGCTTCGAACAAACGGTCAACTCTGGAACGGATTTGCAAGAATTCTCTGACTTCAATCAGTCGGTAACAGATACAGGTTTTAATACCTAAAATGCTGTTCTTTTCACTATACTGAATGCTTTCTCAAAACTGAATGTGCCATTCTGTCAGCTGAAATGGTTATCCCTGTTTTTTATTTCCTGCCTCTCTTCCTCTAGAAGTTCCAGTTCTCACAGGCGAAGATTCATGTCTAGTTTTAACTCCAAGTAAGGACAAGAATGAAGATAATCATGATAGCACGGACGCAAGGGATTCCTATTACAGTTTATCTAAAAATATAAATATCAAATCTTCTGAAAATGTTACAACAGACAATGATGTAGCTATTAGTGTTCAAGGAAGATTATACGTCAATACATCATTGAGTGTGCTAAATGATAAACTTGAGCCTTCAATACTTCATAAGGAATATGGAACTAATTTGTCAACTACAATAGAGAATGTGGTTGATAATGTGGACTCAGATGCCCAGGTGATCTTTCCACCATCATTTAACAGTTCCACAATTGCTGGTGGTTCAAGGAAAGATTTCTCTGGAGTACAAGTAGAACTTTCAAGCTACGATGGTGTAGGATCACCAGAAACTAGCATTGATTTGGAGAGCAATAAAATCAGTAAAGAGGGACTCATAATGAAGTCAAAGACTAATGAATCAGCTAGACTCTGTTGTGCGCCCACCAACAATAATGCATCAGAAGAATGTTTAGTATACAAAGGTTCTAATATGGATGATCATGGAATAATCAACTTGAAACAGATAGATTCTACTGGAATTGCAGGCTTGACTGTATTCTCTGGTGAACTCACTAGTTCAAGGAAGCAACAGGAAAATCTTGGAGGCAAGGATGGACTGAAAAATAATAAAACAATATTTTCTACAACTTTATTTTCCTATGGACCTGAGCCTATGTTCGGATTCACAGATAAGAACAGAGAAATACTTGAAGACTGCCTACCTGTAACTCCAGATGTTGCAGATTCTGCAAATCATCCTGACATGTCAAATAAGCACCCTGGTCCAGAAGGGAATGGACATGCTTCACATATGCTTGAACTGGATAAACTAAATGACAATCCAAATGCCTCTTGTTCCAGTAGAAGCAGTAGGCGTTTGAGTACTTTGACTGATAAGCGGAAATCTATAGCAGGATGTTCATTCAAGCACAAAGATAAAAATTCAAAGTCAGAAATGGAGTTCTGGAGTGTAGAGAAGCGTAAGAAAACTTCACTAACTAGTCACACTCAGGTACTTGTGAATGTACAAGATGCAATGAAAAGAGCTGCAAAAAGGTTGACAAATTTTTCAAAAAATTTGGAAAGCAATGGCAAGAAACAAAGAAAAGTTACTGTTGAAGGAAGTTCATCTATGAAAAAAGCTAAAAGGAAAATTAGTTTTGATCCAAATGTAAGCCACTTTGGATTCTGGTTGTTTAATTGTTTACTTTTTCTGTACACATATTAATTCACCTAGATGATCCTTAAGGTAGTTATTTGTATGAGCCTAATCCAAAGTTGCACAGTTTTCTGTGGATCAAGTTATCTTACTAATTTTTGGCTGTTGAGTTGTAGGAACCTATGGCCTATCTATAAGTTAAAGTTTTTAACATTGTATTTTCTTGGTCTCTTTGCATTTTTTCTGTATGCATGTATGAGAACCTGTGATCCATTTATAAGCTTTAATCGGCAGTTACATGCTGCTATTCATTCATTTTGCAAACCTTTTTCTTTTGCTATATTTCAATCTTTGTTTGTCTCCTTTTGCCTGTTTTTGATGATATACCATTTCTTCATTCTGTTTCTTTCCCCCTGGTAAATTGGCTAGTTGTTGCCTTCTCTGTCTTCACGTTTATTTTTGGTTTAGTTTACACTTAATTCTCTGCAGTCATATATTTTGCTTGTCTAATTATAGTATTTGTGGATTATAATTATTCCTTTTAAACCCTCTGCTCTGGTGAGTTTGTTTACACAGGGAGGAAAAGAAAAATCGCGTATGCTATCCCCCGAGTCCTTAAGTCTTAAACGATCTAGATCAGGTGAATTTGATATCAAATTCATGTGGCAATTTTGTGTTCCTAGCATATTAACCTTTGTGGATTAAGGTAGTGGAATTTATGTGTGGAGTAACTGACATAATGAAGAGATTAGTTGTTTTTCTTTAACTTCGTTGTGGTTTTTCTCTTTCTTTTCACTGTGCTGTGGATTTGAACATTTCCCTATTTAATTATCAAAGAACCAAAAAGAAAATTTGAATGGTTGAAGTCATTTTTTGGGTACTTACCATATCCTGTTTGACGAACTTGTCTTCCAATCATGAAAACTAAAATCAGATGTCTTCTCCATTTAATTACCTGGTGCCTAATGGTTCATTTTGTACGTTTAATAGTAATTTGAATGGCTTTTCCCAAGATCAGTCTTTCCTTGTGATTGTGTAGCTTGTAGAATGTAACCTTTAATAATGCATATGTTTAATTTATTGGTGTATTTGTAGGAAGATTACTTCTACCTACCCTTGATTTCTGGCGGAACCAAATTCCTGTTTATGATGCGGTTAGTGATGATACTTTTCTGATTTAGTTTTAACTTCTGCAGCTGCAATATTCATACTAAACATGCACTGTGTTCTCTCAAGAAGTTAGTCCATAATGAAGAATACCTGTGTTATATTATGTAGTTAAAAGTACCAATTTTGTTTCCATGCTATTTTTGAAAGAAATGTATGATCATTCTCTTGCTTTTTCGAGATGGAGAAGCATTTTCCAACTGTGTGGCAGTCTGTCAGATTCCACTTACTTGGTAATGGGGAAGTATTCACATGCATCTTCTTTTCAATATATTGAATGTTCATGTAGCTAGATATGGCAAATATAGCTTAGTTCGGTTGACAAGGCTTCAGGCCCCCCTACAGTCTGAACCCCTTTCCCCAAACTGACGTCTTTTTAATTTGTAAGTTTAAGAAACTCAAGATCAAAACAATGTTGTATTGTAAGACACAAAAAGTGATGTTTAGGGCAGCCCAAGCTCGGGCAGCTTATCCTAGGCCCAGGCCATCTGTAGGGTCTTTAGGTTGGCCCGACCGATTGCAATCTCTACATTTATCTAGAAAGTAAGTTGAATGTGCACAATGATGTAAATATTGTTAGATCCAAGTTAGGTGAATTGACTTGATTGATAGTTACCATCTTCCATAGGGAAGCCCTGATGAACTATGTGGATACTCAACCATATACATTTATGAAATTCATGATGTTAAGTTGTTTTTGCTTTTATGTGATTATTGGTCCACAGATGGCTTCTTCCCGGAAACACTGGTAGTTTATATTCTTGTCCAACGTTTTATATGCTTAGATGTGATGGAGAGGTTTTCTATTATTTCAGAACCGGAATATCACTGGAATTCAGGAAGAAGTGATTCAAGCAACACCGTGTAGAGGTTTGCATTTTTTTCGAACTATAACTGAATCACTGTACTTGATGTTCATTAAAATATGAAAACATTACCACTTTCTTTACTCATCATGGGGGAAGATTAGCTGAAGTTGGTCAACTGCTTTAACAAAAATTTAGTGATGATATTCATAGCAGATGCAAAGCTTGTAGGAAGGGGTTGGAAAAGATCAACCTTTTCATTATTTCTGAAATTTCTTGGTTTCTCACACTCTCTCTCATGTTTATGTTTCTGTGTGTTCGTCAGGGACTAAATCTGAGCCTCAAAAGAGGCGGAAGAGATGAGATTTGACTTGCTCAAACTAACAAAACCTAGCTATTCTCACCGTTCCAGTACTACTAACTTGTCGTCTCCTTGAGGTATTTGAAGTTGGTGTAAAAAGCTTGTACATGGTTCCGTCGTATAGGTTACTCATTTCCTGAAGAATGGTGATCTCTATTTAGTGTATGTTAAGCTTGTTAGGATGACAATGCATAACCTCAGGCTCCAGCCGAGAGTAATTGTCTACCAAAATTACGGGGCTTCAAATATTGGATTATGGTCTCCCTGGACTTTATTATACCGAAATAATTTTAGTGATAAATCATCAAATGAACGAAATAATCTGTAATTTATATATTTTAAATAAATTATTTAACGATTCAATTATTTAAAAATTAGATACCAAGTTAGATTTAACTATCATTAATAAGTTCAACTTTTTTATATTTTTAACCTATTATTTTTAAATCACTAAAATAAGAAAGGGTTTTTAAATTGTTATTTAAACATGAATTTGTATGTAGTATTAAAAAAATGAGTTCTGTTAATCATGGCTGTAAGTAATTATATTTTAATAAGTTGACAGTGCATTTTGTCATTCAATATTTACTATTTGTCATCGATTAATTTAAATGTTAAAGTAGTAAAATGGACAATACAATTTTGGTCCAAGTTTAAACTATTTAACCCGTCCGAATCTAGGCTTGACTAGACTTTGAATGGGTGTGTGATAATTGATTAAATATTCTGTTTCAGTTATTTTATTTCAACCTTTTTTTATTAAATTTTATTTATATATTTATGTTAATTCACATAAATGTATGAAAAAGATTTAGTAAAACATGATAAAAATATTATAACCAAAATAAGAGATATGATCTTGCATGATAAAACCAAAAAAGAACAACACTTATTTAAAGAAACAAGGTGGTTAAGTCTTGCTTTATACTGTTATGTTTATAAATTTAAGGAGGACAAATTAAACATTACCTAATATTTTAGAAATTTTCAGTACCAAATTTTCAATTTAATGACTAATATTTTAAATCTTGAATAAATCGTGTCAAAAGGTTATGTTTGTTGATACAATATATCCATTAAATGCTAAAGATAACAAATTTGAAAATGTTTAACTTTTTAGTTTTTTTTTCAATTTAGTACTTAACTTTTTCAAGTTTTTAATTCAGTAATCAACCTTTTAAAATTTGTAGAAAGGTTAAAAATGTTGTTTTTTTTTTGGTAAATAAAAATGTTATTTTTGATAATACAGCTAATAGATAGACATCCATGTGACATTTAGTGGATAAGCTACTTTAGTAAAATAAGCTTCTGACTTAATTTATACAAGTTTTAAAATGTTAATCATTGAATTTTAGCACTGATTTAAAAAAATATCAAAAGGTTAGACACTTTGAATCTGTTATCTCTAGATGTTACGTGGATGTGCATCTATTAATTACATAGTAAAAAAAACATTTTAACCTAATTTGTACATTTTTTTAGAACGGAAATACTTACAGCAGTTATTCTTTTGGATACGTACTGAGTAAACCATTGACGTAATAGCCCATAAATTATGCCAACTAAATACTCCACACTAAGAAAGTCATGTATGATAGGCTCAATCAAGAGAGTATAAATAGAGAGATTCGATAAATTAATTTACATTAAACTCAAACTCCTTATAGCAAATGGTTTTATTCCAAAGCATAACAGTCGCCAAAGATGACATGAAATGAACGTAGCTCTTTAACAACATCCAATCGAAAAAAAAAAGTGTCAACAATAATACAAAAAGAAAATGTCCTTTGTTGTTGATAAATAAGATTCTTGATTAAGGCTTTGATTATTGATCTAAAAGTAGTTGAGGCTGGGAAGAGGTGGATGATGAATGGACAAAAGTATGCTAAACAATTAGGACAAGATTCGATCCACACATAACAGACTAATTACGAAACATTTTTGTTTGATTTTCCAAATCCAAGTCACTTAAATTCTATAATATGATTAATATACAAAATATATCAAAACATAAATCATAATTTGACCTTACTAGGTAGCATAATCATTTTCTTCCCAAATCATTTTTAAAATTGGTTAATGTTAATCACTGTAACTTCACAAATATCTGGCCTCTCCATATAAAATGTTGAGAGAACTCTACACTTATTGTAGAGAGGGTCAAGTACCTAAGTCTATTTAATGTTTATAATATGATTGGCACTTTTTAGTAATTTAATTGAAATAAAATTATAATTTCAATTAAACTTTAACTAGAATTATAATTAAATACTAGTTAAGTTCAAATAAGATCTAATATCTGATATTAGTTATTATTTATTAAATTTTTATATTTAATTATAAAATTTCTCAAATTTTGTAATAAAGGTCTCGTTTGGTAGACAACCAATTAGCTTTTTTTTAGCTGATTGGTTGTCTTCAGCTGTTTAACTCTTCAAACAGCTGTGAAAGTTGTTTGGAGAGTAGCAGATATGATGGCTGATTTATGATAAACAGCCAAAAATGAAATCAATAAGCCAAAATTTTAACTATCAAAAGTCAATTATACCCTCGAATTGAGGTCCTAGATACATACGTTATATAGGAGCGTTTTCATCAATCAACAAAAATTTTAACTATCAAAAGTCAATTGTACCCTCTAATTGAGGTCTTAGATACCTACGTTTTATGAACAATGTTTGTTCTTATAATTGTTTTATGCAATTATAGGTTAGAAACAAAATGTTGACCTTAAACGAAAATGAAAATAGAAAGAGTTGCATAAATTTTTCATAGATGATGAAACACTACAAGTGAATATGACTTCACTAAAATCTAAATTTTTATAAAAATATTCAACGAAATACTAAGATATATAATATTTATACCCTTATAATTTTTTTAAAGTCATGTCCTCATAAGTCATTTTATACATAAACAGCTAATACTAAACAACTAATTTTACCAAACATCTCTAACAAACAACTAATGTAATCTATTAGTTAAATCAGCTAACAGCCAATGCAATCGGTTGATTGCCAAATAGGGCCAAAATCTAACTTGATTAAGACATTTTTTATGTCTTTAACTCGTTTTTTTGTATAACTCATTAGGTTCTCAAATATATTAGTAGTGTATATAAAATATAATCATAAATTCTATTTATGATTAGATAAATTAAACTTTTTTAATTTATATTTAGTTTTATGATTAAATAATTTATGCTTGTAGATTAAAATTGACTTTTGGCAATGCATCATAATTACCTAAATATTTAGAAATGTTAAAATAGTTTTGACTAAACTTTTCGTATATGAATTTTTTTTGTATAATTAAGTTATTTCAACATATAATATTTTGATTAGACATAGAGCATAAAAATAATATTTAATCTATTTAATTCCGATCATATTAACTCTCCAATATTAGTAATTGATTTAATTAATAATGCTTGAAAACTATTTTTAAAGTGTCATATTTTCTTGGCAAATAATTTCTCAAATCAAATAGTAATCATAAACAATGGAACATATTTTCTAATCACTTTTGGATAATGAATTCTATATTAATTACTCAACTAATTTCATATAGTTCCTGTTATATTCAATGATTACCGGTTGAATCACTGTGGAGTAGAATATGTCATAAGTAGTATCAAAACATAACAATCTTTATATGAAATATTTTGGCAATTTCAAGTTAAATGATTATTTATACAATCACAATGAGAATTTCTATAGACATACAAGTAATGTTTCAAATAGATTTCTTGTTTAGGGTCAGTAAGGTGAATTTGTTCTCTAACAAGCATCTACGCATTTGTTTAAGTATCTTCATACTTTAATATATGAGATTGACTACTTCCTTCATAAGGAAAAATATAATGAGATTAGTACACTTTATTAATGTTTAGTCTCAGTAGAACAACTAACAATTTAAGACTAATATGAATTTTATAATTATAATTTGATCATAATTCACTTTCAATGTATGTTTATCCAACCTACTTTATTATATACACTTAAGGCAAAAGGGTCACTCTTGACCCTAAGTTTTGCACTAATCAACAAGTTTAACCCAAACATTCCAGAGTGAATAATTCTAACCCTAACATTTTAAAAATGTTAAATTGTAACATCACCCTGATGGAAAATTTAAATATTACTGTTAAGTATCAGGTGAACACTGGCTTAACATTTTTTAAATATTTTTATTATTTTTGTGGGTTCGATATGTCACGTCATTACTAACGTGACAAGGTAAGACTCACTTTTTTAAAAAACTATATTAAAATTTAATTTATTTATAAACGTTGGACTCATTTTTTTGTTTAATTTATTTGTAAGTCGCTCTCCTACCTCCTCCTCCTCCTCTTCCTTCTTCTCCAGCAACTACTCGTGAGAAACTATGATATAATTAACCAAATAATAACATTTTGTATCCATACAAAGCAACGTTAACTCTTATGAGATCATTGACGTATTCTTAACCTTCATTCCTATTGTTGTTCCTAGAGAGAGACAACGCCCATCATGGTAATTGTTGATTTCTGGAAACCAACATAGCACAACGTAGACACTAAGACAGACTACTAGATAAGGATATTATTGTAAGACGAACAATGCATATTGGTATTCAAACTGTTCTTTGAGAAGTATGAGATAATGCAATATTTCTCCAGTGAACCATGTTAATATTACCCTAAAAGCAGGTTGGTAATCTGCTGGAGCTCCTCCCTTCTCGCCACCTAGGTCACCTCCGCGAGGACGACCACGATATCCTTCTTTGCCATCGAATACGAGCGAAGGCATTAATCATACATCAAACAGCCTGTTATGACTCAGCCCAATGCCATTGATGGACCTGCGATGGTGAGAAGGAGCAATAGGCCAAGGACGGATTCAAGGCTGTTGAAGGATTATGTGTGGAAGAACAATTCAGCAAATGCCAAGTCAGCTAAAGAATAACGGCTCACGCATTGGTCACGGGAATCTTCTATATATGGAGAATGACGCACCTGAATTGGTTATGCTAATTGTCATGATAGTACAACTTTCTCTCTCTCATCTGTACCTCTGATTCTCGTCCTCCCTTTACTGTTTTCTCCTTGCAGCTTTTCGTATTTCCTCCAAATCTGTAATTGTTTATGAACTTTTATCAATTGCAGAAAAAAATATCATTTCCCCTTTTTTGCCTTATCTGCTTGTTATTTACTGTTTGTGGAGTCGGAATCATTACATTTGGTGCTTTCATTGCTCTCTGTAAAGATGACAGAGCACCATACACGCCTCAAGGTTTTGGACGATACCATGAAGGTTATGGCAGAAACTCAAACTGGGTTACGCCGGGATGTGGATGCTCTCACCAGTTCCTTTGATAAGCAAGAACGCTTGATGCAAGAGGTTGTTGGCCGTCTCTCTGCTCTTCAAACCCAGAAGCAACCATTATCCGGTGGTGAGTCCCGCGGGGGCTTTGTGGACGGCGAAGGCTCGACACCATTGGGCCGCCACAAACCAGCGCCAGTGCAGATGGCGCGATTTTCTGGTGTGCATCCTGACCGTTGGGTGCTGCAGGCTGAACGTTACTTTGCTTTTTACAACATTAAGCATGAGGATAGGGTTACTATTGCATCGTTTATTTTGATGATGCGGCAGCCGACTGGTATGATTGGATGTATACCAATCGCCAGCTCAATGGGTGGCCAGCGTTCACTACGGCGGTGCTTCAACATTTTCGGTCGCATGAACTTGAAGAACCAGAAGGGCTCTTGGCTAAATTGCACCAAACGACGACGATTAGTGATTATCGTTCTCGGTTTGAAGCAATTACTAACCGTACAATGTGTTTACCAGGCCAGTTTTGAGTTATTGGCTCTTCAGCAACGTCTCTTGCAGGACCCTTTGAGCTCCCCTGGCTTTGTGTTTAAGGATGGCCTGCTGCTATATAACGGGCGTTTGGTCATCCCTTCTGATAACCCACTTCGATGGCAGCTACTCACAGAGTTCCATTCCTCTCCAATTGGCGGACATGCAGGTATTACTCGAACCTTGCACCGGTTATCCTCCAATTTTTTCTGGCAGTCTATGCGGAAGGATGTTAAAACTTTTGTGAGTGAATGTCAGACATGTCAACAGATGAAAACCCCTACTCTGCATCCTAGTGGCTTGTTGCAACCTTTACCAATTCCGAACTCCGTATTCGAAAGCATATCCATGGATTTTATTGTGGGGCTCCCTTCCTCGAAGGGTAAAACAGTGATAATGGTTGTGGTGGATCGCTTCTCAAAGTACGGGCACTTCATTGGTTTACCTACCCACTTTACTAGTGTTATGGTTGCTGCTGTGTTTGTTCAGGAAATTGTCCGTTTACATGGAATACCGAAAGATATTGTGACTGATAGGGATGTTCGTTTCATGAGTGCATTCTGGAGGGAGTTACATCGTTTGCAAGGCACCACCTTGAGCATGTCTACAGCCTATCACCCGCAGTCTGATGGACAGACCGAGGTATTGAACAAATGCCTCGAAATGTATTTACGCTGTTACGTGTCTGATACTCCTTCCTCTTGGTTGTTGATGCTTCCCTGGGCCGAATTCTGGTATAATACTGCTTTTCAGACGGCTGCACGGATGACACCATTTGAAATTTTATATGGTCGCACTCCACCCACCATCCCTCAGTATATTCGTGATACCAGCAGCCATTCTCTTGTTGACAGTCAGCTACAGGATAGGGATAAGGTTCTGTCCCTCTTGCGTAGTAATCTTCGTAAAGCTCAAGCCCGTATGAAGTATTTCGCTGACCGCAAACGCACTGAAGTTTCTTTTCTTGAAGGAGATTGGGTCTATGTCAAACTACAGCCATTTCGCCAACATTCTGTCCGTTTGCAGCGTCACAACAAGTTGGGCAGACGTTACTTTGGTCCTTATAAAGTCCTTGCCCGAGTTGGATCAGTCGCTTATAAATTAGCACTACCCGAGGATGCCAAATTCCACCCTGTGTTTCATGTTTCTCTTTTGAAGAAGTGCATTGGTCACCCCGCTGATCAGATCACTCCGCTCAATTTGGTTGATTCAGATGCTACTATGATTTTGCAGCCCACCGCTATCTTGCAGACTCGCGTTGTTCAACATGCTCACTTGTTGACTGAGCAATGGTTGGTCCAGTGGGAGGGTTTACCTCTGGACGAGGCCACTTGGGAAGACAAGGACGCTCTACTTAAGTTATTTCCTCACCTAAACCTTGCGGACAAGGTTGCTGTCCATGGGGAGGGTATTGTTATGACTCAGCCCAATGCCATTGATGGACCTGCGATGGTGAGAAGGAGCAATAGGCCAAGGACGGATTCAAGGCTGTTGAAGGATTATGTGTGGAAGAACAATTCAGCAAATGCCAAGTCAGCTAAAGAATAACGGCTCACGCATTGGTCACGGGAATCTTCTATATATGGAGAATGACGCACCTGAATTGGTTATGCTAATTGTCATGATAGTACAACTTTCTCTCTCTCATCTGTACCTCTGATTCTCGTCCTCCCTTTACTGTTTTCTCCTTGCAGCTTTTCGTATTTCCTCCAAATCTGTAATTGTTTATGAACTTTTATCAATTGCAGAAAAAAATATCATTTCCCCTTTTTTGCCTTATCTGCTTGTTATTTACTGTTTGTGGAGTCGGAATCATTACACAGCCAAGTTGGATTTGTAGAGAACGTTTAAACCAAGGAGTGCTCGATATGGATGTGTTACTGGGACGGTCGCCAGGTGGACCAGTCATTGACTGACCTGCAAGCTTTGCAAATTTCTTCAAAGTGGCGGGTACAACTTCTGATAGAAGATTGAGGTAAGCCCTCAGAAATTCAATTCCATCATTTGTGAGGTACCAGTAGTAATGCATCCAAGCAAACATCTCACGAACATACTCCTTCGATTGAAGCTTTGCATGAGCTTAATAACCAGCAAGTTTGGTACGTCGATGTCCAGGTGCTTTGCAAGTTTATAGTCCTTCGTAGCGTAGCAAACTCCCTCTAACAGGTTCCCGAAAAAATAGAGAAAGAGATCAGAAGCCATTGTTCTTATCAAAAGCATCTAAATTTCTCAACAACAATTCATTTACGAGTAGCAATCAAGTAGGCTGTATGATAGAAATAACTAAGCAAGAACATAATCACATAGATAATGTTATAAGTAGGATCTTTCATATGCATACAAAAACAAAACCACATACTTGAATTTTGTTGTCGTTCCACCGTTTAAAGAACTTTATTTGACCTTTCATTGCAGAGAATTTTTTTCTGTTTCTACTCTTCTCTTTATTGCATCGAAGAAGAAAAAAACCTTTTAAATGTACGTCTCTATCATTTTAAAGCCTCCATATAACTACCTTTGGTAGTTATTTCAAGAGGGTTGACTACTATACCCTTCATAGGTGTATATAAGTCATCATCTCCCACTCACACATGATGGGTTTAACAAAACTCTGCAGTGCTCATACTTACAACAAGAGCACAATGCCACATATCTCTTAGGAGTATATGATATCTCGATATAACAAATTGATCCTGGGACTCATGAGTCCTTGAGTAGATATTGTATGCTATAACCTAGGTCATATCTCGCATTTACATTTTTCCTTTGATCTCATTTAGTTTCTTGAGTCATGACTGTATTCAAGTTCTCTACTAAAGAGACGATAGCCATTTATGAATACTTTTTGCGAGCCAATGATCTAAATTAAATGACCTTCCTCTGTTCTCAATTTTCTTTTGAATTAAATTTAATTTGCTTTCCTAGAATTATTCCTAGGATTGCATCTTACATGATCTTTTGGCAATAACCTAAAGTAGCAAACCTTAAATTCACTTCTCAAGAATGAGACAAAAGTTATAAGGGCATATGATGAGGTTCTTCTTAACCTCAAGGGTCTCACACAATGTAATATGAGATCTGGAGACTTACATTAATCTCTTTTGTGGTTAGTTTTTGCACACATGATATGAGTCGTGTTGCGATATTTACCTACTTCATTTAACTTGAATATCTTATATTCAAGAAATACTATACAGATGATAATTCAAACATACTTAACGTTTAACTTGAGT
This sequence comes from Erythroxylum suave, assembly GCA_027563595.1. Taxonomy (NCBI): domain Eukaryota; kingdom Viridiplantae; phylum Streptophyta; class Magnoliopsida; order Malpighiales; family Erythroxylaceae; genus Erythroxylum; species Erythroxylum suave. The sequence goes on along the minus strand of JAOSBN010000005.1, from coordinate 46,217,415 downwards.
TCACTTATCTACTCAAAACTTGTTCAGAATTCACATCTAGCAACATAAGACAGATATAGTGATCATTAAATCACTTTGAACCAATTTCCTTGCGGCATTTATGGTTTAAATTTCTCGCTCTAAAATATCACCTAAATGATAAATTTTAAACATTCCTCATCTCTAGCGAGCATAAACACTAGAGGTGATTTCCTGTGTGAGAGGGCCAATTTATAATCTGTCTCATATACTTATGATTCATCCCAAAATATATTTATATAGAGCACATATATATTCATGAATCAAATGATACACAATGCATAATCTTCATCATACATTATATCCAAAATATGACATTATTATGAGTGAACATACACAGAGAAATGTTTAACAGAGTCTTAGTGACTTTACATGCCCAATGAATACATCTCTGGAAATTGGCTTTGTCATTGGGTCTACGATTATATCTCATGTAGATATATATTTCGTGTTCACTTCTCTTCGTGCAACTATATCTTTCACATAATTATACTTGGTATCTATGTGCTTTGTCTTATAATGAAATTTGGGGTCTTTAGTATAAACGATTGCAACTTGACTATCACAGCTAATGATCATTGGATCAAGATCGCTTTTAGTGACTCCCAAATGCACTAAGAATCGATGAAGCCAAACAGCCTCTTGTACTATAGTTGAGAATGCTATAAATTTAGCTTCTATTGTGGATAATACTACGCAAGATTGTTTCTTACTTTTCCATGATATTGCTTCATGGTTTAGTAAGAATACATATCCTAAGGAAGATTTTCTTTCATCTAAATCTCCTCCCTAATCTGCATCGGTATACCTTTGTATACATAGATCATTGCCTTGATAACATAATGCATAGTCCACAGTTCCGTTTAGATACCTCAATATTCTCTTTACTGCTTTCCAATGTGCTTGGCTTGGATTTGATTGATATTTGCTCAACATTCCAACAACGTAACAAATATCTGGTCTTGTACACATCATTGCGTACATAAGACTTCCAACTGCACTGGTATAGGGAACATTCTTCATTTGTTCCCGTTCTTGTGGCGTTGATGGGCAATTTCTCTTACTAAGGCCTTCACCTTTAGCAATTTGGAGTCTTGCATATGGAATCGTTCAAGAATTCATTGAATGTACATCGCTTTTGAAAGTGATAACAATCTCTTTGAACGATCTCTTGAAATCTTGACTCCAAGAATGTATGCCGCTTCACCCATGTCTTTCATTTCAAATTTAGATGATAACCAATCTTTGATTTGCGTAAGGAACACACAGTCATTACAAGCAATTAATATATCATCCACGTATAAAGATAAAACCATAAATTTATCTTTGGATCTCTTAACATACACGCAATGGTCTTCGTCAATCATTTGAAAATCATACGAAATGAGTACATTATGAAGACGAATATACCATTATCTTGAAGACTACTTCAAGCAATAAATCGACTTTAATAACCGATAGTCATACCTTATTTTCTTGACCTGCTTTAATGAAACATTCAAGTTGTTCCATATAGATTTCTTTTTCTAATTCTTCATTGAGAAAAGCAGTTTTTACATGCATTTGATGTAATTTAAGATCCATAATGGCCACTATAGCCAAAATAAGACAAATTAAAGTAAACTTCACAATAGGTGAAAAAGTTTCCTCATAATCAATTCCCTCCTGTTGTATATATCCTTTTGCTACAAGTCGTGCCTTGTGTCTTTTGATACTACCATTAGCATTTCACTTGATTTTGAGAACCCACTTGTTCCCAATTGCTTTGTGCCCTTCAGGGAGGTCAACCAAGCCCCATACTTGATTGGAGCTTAAAGAAGTCATTTCCTCTTTCATTGATTTCATCCATTCTTCTTTAGCAGGGCCAGTAAGAGCCTCGTTTAAATTCCTTGGCTCTTCATCCTCTTGTGGAACAATCATATTAATTTCTCCTTCAATCTCAAAACAACGTCGGGGAATTATTCCTCAATTACTTCATTTTAAACGAGGTTCATCATAAACTAATTCATGATGGATTTGATTGCTCCCACTCGGATCAGTTATGATAGAGAACCTTTCTATGGAATTACTCCCACTTGGTTGAAGCTCCTCATCTTGTTTCTTCATAACAGAATCATTCTGATCAAGCGTCTTATATAACAATAGGTCTTTACCTATTTCGCCTTGCTTAGGAAAATCATTCTCCAAGAATGTTACATTTCGTGATTCAAATTCAGTTACACCTTCATTACCTTGTTCACCAATGAACACGTATCCTTTTGAGTGTTCAGAGTATCTAATAAAAATAGTTTTTCTCCCTCTCGGGCCTAATTTCCCATGTTTGTAAGAGAGATCATGAACATAGGCTAAACAACCCTAAGGTTTGAGACTTGACATGTCAGGTCTCCTACCAGTCCACAACTCATATGGTGTGCTAATAACTGATTTCGTGGGCACATGATTAAGTACATAGGTGGCCGTTAGCAACGTATCACCCCAAAAAGTGATTGGTAAATTTGCTTGGGCCATTATGGATATAATCATTTCTAATAGCGTCTTATTTCGTTTTTCAACGACGCCATTTTGTTGTAGGGTTCTTGGAATTGTTAGTTGCCTGTCTATTCCTTTCTCATCTCATAAATCCTTAAACTTGTCAAACAAATATTCTTGTCCACGATCAGTTCGTAATGTTTTTATTTTCTTATCTAATTGATTCTCAACCAAGTTCATATGTTTTATGAAACAATTGAATGCTTCCGATTTATGAGAAATCAAATAGACATGACCATACCGAGTATAGTCATCTATGAAGGTGATGAAATAAACTGCTCCATGTCTAGCCTTTACATTCATTGGACCACAGATGTCAGAATGAATTAATTGCAATGGATATAAAGATCGTGTTCCCTTTCCAAATGGCATTCTCGCCATTTTACCAACTAAACAATGCTCGCATATAGGTAGATCTACCTGACTTAGATTACCTAAAAGCCTTTCTTTGGCTAATCGTCTTATTCGATTTTGACCAACATGGCATAGTCTAGCATACCACAAAGTTGCATTATTGTTGGAATTACTAGATGTAAATAATGAATAACTAATATTATTATTTTCCTTTAACACATCCAGTACAATAAAACCATCACATAAAAAACCATGACCATAATTAATAAATCCAAGATACAAATCCATTCCACCACTGTGGAAATTTATATTGAAACCAAGTTTAACTGACATCAACACAAATAAAAGATTCCTACGAATTTGTGGAACAAATAATACTTCATGTAAACTTGGCAAGAAAACACTGTGTTAATGTTAGTATAATTGAACTAATCAATTTATCTTGGTTTAATTAGAAACTAATTTCTAATGAAACCCCCTTTTTTTAATTTTAACTAAACAACTTAGTTTGTGTAAATTAGAAAACTAATTTCTTATTCTTTACATCATATTTATAATTCTTTATAGCCATAAGTGGTTATACCACAAATGTATATAATATATGCATATATATATTTATATACATGAAACAAACAAAAACATTAAGTAGTTTTTGTCTTATTATACTTATTTTCAATGGTAATACAATGCACACGTTATATAATAATAAGAAGCTCCCACATTTGGCATTAAAGGAATAACTTTTGAAATATGAAAGGCCATGTGCCTTTTCAAGAAGAAGTTTTCCTTTTGAAACATGAAAGGCCACGTGCCTTTTCAAGAAGAAGTTGTCTTCTTCCTGCGTTTCCTTCAAAAAAAAAAATTTCTTTTCTTGCTTTTGAAAATAAAAGCATCTAGAGGGAGAAGAAATGACAAAAAAAAACACAATATTTTCTTGTTTTCTTATTAAAGACCATTCATAAAAAACCATACACACAAAAAAACAAAAAAACTCTCCTTTTTCTTCGTTTTCATAAAGAATGATGTTTCACTGTGGAAGGCCATTCATTTATCACTGTTGAAGAATTTCAATACTCATTTTTACCAACAGTCAAGACAGATGCAAAAAAAAAAAAGAAACACGACATATGTTATAGCAACAAAACCAGAAACATATGATATAGCAAGGAAAAAAAATGTATCGCAAACATCACGATATTAAAAAGAAATGTATATCATTATTCACAAATCATCAACAGTCAAATTTCATGTTTACGCATGCATATTACATAAACAAAAATTTACCTGCTCTGATACCGATGATAGAAATAACTAAGCAAAAACATAATCACATAAATAATGTTATAAATAGGATCTTTCATATGCATACAAAAACAAAATCACATACCTGAATTTTGTTGTGATTCCACCGATTAAAGAACTTTGTTTGAACTTTCACTGTAGAGAATTTTTTCTGTTTCTACTCTTCTCTTTATTGCATCGAAGAAGAAAAAAACATGTTCAAAAAAACCTTTTAAATGTATGTCTCTATCGTTTGTTTTTAAAGCCTCCATATAACTACCTTTGGTAGTTATTTCAAGAGGGTTGACTACTATACCCTTTATGGGTGTATATAAGTCATCACTATAGACATCCAGAATTAGTATGACCCAATTTCATCTATTTTGTCCATAGTAATTCCAAAAAGACAAGAACTAGATGAAGAACAGGATTTAATTCTTTCTTTAAGCTTACACTACCAATTGCCTTAACCAAAGAAACCCTATCCAATAATATGCCTCTCAATTTAATACAATTTTGCTACTTTCAACGTGCATTCCCAATCTTAGAGTACCAAAATTCCAAATCAAACCACAAAAGATTCAAACTTAATTACCTCCTTTGGCATGTTCTTTGGCAACAGAATTATTTAAAAGCGAACTAGAAAAACAATAAATCAAATCAATCAGCGTGTGAGAACAAGAGAAACTAACCTTGCAAGAGGTACTTAGAGATTTCTCTCCTGTTCTTCTTTAGTATGATCTGAAACGCAGAACAAGATGAAACCCAAGTAAGGTTACATTATCAACATACAAAAACACAAGAAATCCAGGTAGATATAGAGAAGAAAGAGCATGAAAGAGCTACCATTTAGCTTAACCCTGCAAAAAGTGCTTCTTATCGCTGTAGTAAAGTTAGCTTCAAAGACGCAAAAGAAAAACTCTATATGAACAACAATAGAAAATTAGAAAAATAACACTGAAAAACTGTACAGGTTAATAGTTTCGTAAACTGTTTGATTTTACGTGAATGACTTTGGCATAAATAAAAAGAAAAATCAATCAAAAAAAATAATTGATGACACCAGAGATTTAGTAACGCAGTTCGACACTTCTTGCTTACGTCTGCGGGGCCCTCACTTAGATTAATTATTTCATTGAAGTACAATAGATTTACCCAAGGCTTTACTAAGCTGACAGCACTCAACCCTTGACACTATCTCTCAACCTCATTTCCCGTGAAAGATTTTCATTCCCAATAACACGACCGACTCGTGTTAACCTCGTCAGAGGATTTTTCTAAACAACTATTAATTAATGAACGACAATAAATAAAAATTTCAAGTGTTTAAAGATTAATAACAAAAACTTAACACACTTGAGATTTAAACAGAACAACTTCTCTATAGACGTAGGTCCTTCAAGAGAGATCTGACAGTTGTTCCTGTACTATAGGTTGATTTACGCAAAAACACATAACAGAGTTACGGCTACATAGTCACCAAATAACCTATAATAGTAGTCGCACGTAAAACTCCAATTAGTCCAATCGTGAGCTACTCCTCAAGAATAATTGCCCAGCATTATTAACTACCGTATGATTGATAAAGAACAGTGCAGAACATATAGATATATAACCCCCATACGCAGATGTCAACACAACCCACAGCTACAATCACAACCTATCAATCAACACCATGCCAATGTCTCACCTTTACGCCCACGCATAAGATGGATTGTGAACAATTAACTTCAATACAACCACCAAATTGCCGTAGGTTTGTTTTTTTCACTCACACAACTCCAATCACAACACACCAATCAATCCTTCAACATCTTACGCACTCCACCTTGTAAGATAAATTTGATTGCTTAACTTTTCTTCACCCACGACTACAACACACACATTGCGCCCACACCCATAAACCGTGAGTCTAAAAAAAATCTTTACCCCAACTGCTGCCAACATGTAATTGCAGAAACCCTTAATTCACAATTGAAAATACAGTAATGCCCTTCAGCAGCTTCATCCACATAAGACCCACAATTCTTCACAAAGTCAACCTCTATGCAAGATAGAATTTTATTCTATCTAGAACATTATCCAACTAAGTTTTTGAATCCACATAATATAAATATGCCAATTTAGAGAAATATGTCAAAATAAAATAAATAGCTATATTTAACATATATCTAACAATCTCCCCCTTTTTGGCATATTTGTCACAAATACGAAGCTCCTCCTAAATCACGTAATTGGACATATATGTATCAGATTCACAATTCATATGGACTCCCCCTCAGTCCAACATCAAGTTCCAAAGAACATTTATAGAAACAATAATCTAATCATCTAAATTTCTCTCCCTTGAGACAAAAGATGCTAAAAAGTAAGACTAATAGTCATGGAGGTACCTTAAAATCTCCCATTGAATTGATCAATCACCAAAAACAATCTGATGTCTCCCCATGAGACAAAACAATGTTAGAGTAAGAATCCTTTAATGTGATTAATCTTAGTGAATAAAGAAACATATAAATAAACAATAGGTGTAACGGAAGAATCATATGCATGCCAGATGACAATTTACTACCATTCAAAACATCCAGAGATATGCCTGAAAGAGAGAGAGATACCAGATACCCAAGAGAGAGACCCATACTGATGAGAGAACCAAAGTGTCTTCGGCGAAGCCAAATAAAAGTCATAGTGCAAACTACTAAAAAGATGGGACGACAATGGCAACATAAAAATTAAAGAACAACTAAAGAATACCTTTTTTAACTTTTCTTTTCCCTTTTTTTTAATAAATAACATCAAACTATACTTCAAAAATGTAAAGCACACAGTCCTTAGGTCCCTTAAAGAAATTCAAACCTAGGATTATTTCTTATTAGATTAACTCGGTCATCAACTGTCTGATTGATTTCTTTATCTGAAGGAATTGACTTATTCTCAGTTTGAACAGTTTCTTCAAAAGCAGTAACTAACTGTGAATCTGAACACTTTCTTTTTTTTCCTTCATTACATCTTTATACCCGTACTTCACCCTTTCTAACCCAAGTGGATTTTGGTACTAAAGTCTTATTCTGAAATTTACATGAGGGACATAGAATTCTTCAGCTTTGACTTCTTTAAAACAACATCTGTAGTGACTAGTAACATCTTGGCCTTATATGCCTAATAACTCTGCAAAAATGACACATGGGTACAAATTTTCAATTCTTTCTCGATGTTTCTTATTCTCGGACAGATCTAAACATATCAATTTTCTCCTCATTCACCTTAGAGTACTCTTCCTTATAATCAATGCCTTGAAGATCCCCTTGAACTTTACCGATTTCCATTAACTTTTCTAGTTTTTTTGTGCCTCCATTCAACATTCTCAATCCCTTTTCGATACTTACTAATCTCATTCTAGCTTTACCAAGCTCATCTAATGTCTCCATCAATTTCTTTTCTAACCATTGGATGGTGTCCTTCATAGAGAGGTTTTCTTCCTTCAATCTTTCATTTTTACACATTTTCACCCATTTTTCATACACAGCTTTGTAAGCCTTGTAAATATTCTCCTTTTATCATCTAGACCACTTTCATTACTGTCATAATATGATATTATGTCTTGAGCTGAGTTGTTTGTGTTTTTCTGAAAATTTTCTAATTTTCCCCCCTTTTGGTCTTCAGTTACTTCCTTTTCAGTTACTGTTAAGCAAGTAACTGGACTTTTACTATATAAAGAAACTAATGCAGTACCATTAGTTATTTCTTTTTCTCCACTATATTCACTCTTGGATTCATTTTCACTCCAAGTGCTAGTAAAAGATTTTCCTTTTCTTCAAAGTGTTGGCACATTCTACTTGCACATTTCCGAAACCTTGACACTCATAGCATTGAATTCTCTTCACCTTTCTTTCTCCCTTGTAAGTTTTGGCTTGTTGTTTGAAGTAGTTGTTCAATGAGCTCTCACTGTTTCACCTAAATTCGGGTCTATCCTTTTGCACCCTCTTCAGCCACTTACTGAACTCTCGTATTAATAGCTCCATATCCTCATTCTCGTCAGATTCATTTTTTATATCATTCATACCTTTTCCAGTTTCAACCTGTAGTGCCAATCCTTTGCTTTTTTCTTGTTTACCCCTTAACAAATTCATCTCAAAATTAGTCAGAATTCCAATTACCTTATCTAACGACAAATCATTGATGCCATGAGCTTCCTCGATTGCTGCAATTTTTGGAATGAACCTTGGTGGTAGTAATCTTAGCGTCTTCTTGACTAGTTTCAGATTGGAATATTTCTTTTTGAGTTGATGTGCCTGATTTGCTATATCTCGCAATCTTTCATGATTGTCCCCAATGGTCTTATTTTCATCCATCTTCAGTTCTTCAAACCTTACAATCAACATCTGTAATTTTGACACTATCGCTGATTTAGATTTTTCATGAATAGTCTACAAGGCATCCCATGCTTCTTTGGCTGATATCATTGAGAAATGTCCTTCATCAATAGCGCTAAAAATCGCATGCATTACTTGTGAGTTTTCAAACGCACTTTCTTCTTCAGCTCTTGTCCAATCAACTAGATCTTTTTGAATTGCCTCTCCTTTATCATCAGTAATTATTGGATACGTCCACCCATGTACTACCGAGTGCCAAGCTTTTGAACCATGAGCTTGAATGAAGACTCTCATATGGGCTTTTCATGTAGGATAATTAGATTCATAACAGTGGTGGTCTGGTGATCGAAGTACCCTCTCTTGTAGCCATATTTGCGAAACTAGTATCTGCATCAACTTGCTACCAAGTTCTGAAACGGTGACCTCGCTTTGATACCAATTGAAAAATCGTATAGGTCAATAGTTTCGCAAACTGTCCGATTTTACACGAACGTCTCTGGCACAAATAAAAACAAAATTCAATCAAAAGAAAAATAACAGATGGCACCAGAGATTTGGTAAAGTAGTTTGACACTCCTTGCCTATGTTTGCAGGGTACTCACCCAAATTAATTCTTTCATCGAAGTACAATAGATTTACCCAAGACTTTATTGATTCGACACCACTCAGCCCTTGACACTATCTCTCAACCTCACTTCCCTTGAAAGATTTTTACACCCAATAACACGACCTATTCGTATTAACCTCGTCAGAGGATTTTTGTTAACAACTATTAATTAATGAAAGAATAAATAAAAACTTCAAGTGTTTAAAGAATTAATAACAAAAACTTAGCACACATGAGATTCAAACAAAATAATTTCCCTATAGACGTAAGTCCTCCAAGAGAGATCTAACAACTGTTCCTACTCTATAGGTTGATTTATGCAAAAACACAGAACAGAGTTACAGCTGCACAGTCACTAAATAACCCACAATAATGATTGCACGTAAAATTCCAATCAGTCCAACCATGAGCCACTCCACAAGAATAATTGTCCAGCGTTATCAACTACCACACGATTGATAAAGAACAGCACAGAACACATAGATATGCAACCCTTATATGCAGATGTCAACATAACCCACAGCTACAATCACAACCCATCAATCAACACCACGCCAATGTCTTACCTCTACGCCTACGCATAAGATGGATTGTGAACAATTAACTTCTATATAGCCATAAAGGCACTGACGCACACAACCACCAAATTGCTGTGGGTTTTATTTTTCACTCATGCACATAACTACCAAATTGTCATGGGTTTGTTTTTCAGTCATACACACAACCACCAATTTGTTGTAGGTTTTTTTTTTTCACTCATACAACTCCAATCACAGCATACCAATCAATCCTTTAACATCTTACGCACTCCACCTTGTAAGATAAATTTGATTGCTTAACTTTTCTTCACCCATGGCTACAACACACGCACTGCACACACACCCATAAACCATGAATCTAAAAAAAAATCTTTACCCTAGCTGCTACCTACGTATAATTGCAGAAACCCTTAATTCACAATTGAAAATATATTAATGCCCTTCAGCTGCTTCATCCACGTAAGACCCACAACTCTTCACAAAATCAACTTCTATGCAAGATAGAATTTTATTCTATCTAGAACATTATCCAATTGGGTTTTTGGATCCAAGATAATAAGAAATATGCCAAAATAAAATAAATAGATATATTTAACATATAACTAACAAACACTAATATACTTATCAAGTAGTTTGTCTACGTTGTGCTATGTCAGCTTCCAGAAAACAACAATTATCATGATGGTCATTGTCTCTCTCTAGTAACAACAATAGGAATGAAGGTTAAGAATATACCAATGATCTCATAATTATCTGTTAAGAGTTAATGTTGGTTTGTATAGATGCAAAACGTTATTATTTGGTTAATTATATCATAGTGTATGGGCGGATGAAATTGTATGTATCAACCATGTGTCAGAGCATAACGATCTCATTCCTTTGCTAGAAGAGGAGAAGAAAAAGGAGGTAGGAGAGGGAGTGCTATAAATAAATTAAATAAAAAAGTGGGTCTCATATTTATAAATAAATTAAAATTTTTAATATATTTTTGAAAAAGTGAGTCCCACCTTGTCACGTCAACGATGACTTGACACATGGGACCCATGAAAATAATAAAAAATATCAAGTCAGTGTTGACCTGACACTTAACGGAGGGGTTTAATTTTTTTGTTAGGGTGGAGTTACAATTTAACACTCTGAAATGTTTAGGTCAAACTTATCGATTGGTACAAAACTTAGGATCAAAAGTAACCCTTTTGGGTCCATTTAAATATGTATAAGATAAACAATGTGTTTAGATAATTATATCACTAAACTACAATCAATCGATTGACTATAGACCATAAACTAATAAAAACAACAATGATTATTTTTAGATTTAAAAAATAAACCAAATATGTGATTAAAAAAGACATGCAAGAGTGGGGGTGAATTGTGTGTGACAAAGTTTATCGCAAGTTCTTTCAATTTGTCTAATATACAGATCCTAGTTAACAAATAAAAACAGTAGGAGCCTATCATATGATAAAATCTTTTAAACAATAAAAGTCTATTAGGCGATATGAGCTTTTTAGGGGATAGGACCTTGCTTAAACGAAAGGAGCCTATTGAATGATAAATCCCGTTAAAACAATTTAAAAGCCTGTTAAAATTGAAAGGAACCTCTTGCAAGTTAAAAACAAAAGGAGCCTCTTATAAAAGTGAAAGAGCCTCTTACTAAAAATATCACACACACATTATAATATGGAAATTTAAAAGTCAAAGAGAGAGAGAGAAAAGAAGGACGCAGTTGATTTATACTGGTTGGACTTACAACTCAAGTCTACGTCCAGTTCCTACGTATCCAACTTTAGTGTTTCACTATAAAAACCCAAGTAGTAATTTGTCGAGCCTCTTCAAGCTCACGAATACGTATTTTTCAAGGTCCTCCATCCTTCCAAACTAGTAGTATTTAGCTAGCCTTTACAAGCTCTCAACTGATGAAAATGTAATTTGTTCGATATGAACTCCAATGATCTTTCTCAAAAAAAAAATTCATTTGTTAAAGCACAAGAGATTTGATTCAAAAGTATTGATACTGTGAATGTAATTTGAAAATTTTGCTTGTTCGCTCTTCCTGTTCTCAACTGCAGTAATTCTTCCTTAAGTAGGCATTTTCGTCAACTAGCTGTTGCATCATTTCCATTCTTAGGTTGACTTTGTATCTTTGATATCTCTATTGGAATCTTCAATCTTCAACCGTTAAGAAAAACAAAATATGGCAATGTCTCAGAAATATAGGATTAACAGGTCCTTTCGAATATTGTAAACAAAATAAGGTAAGTTCATAAAAGGAGGTGGTCCATGCCATATATCTTATGATTTTATTTCTTTTGGAGAAAATGTATCGTTACTTATATAAGGAAATAAATCCAATTTGAATTTTGAAATAGTATAAGGTCATCATCAAAATCATTAAAAAGCCTTGAACTAACAATCTCCCCCTTTTTGATGATGACAACTAATAACAGATATGTTTTTTAAAATTCAAATCATAAACCGAGATATACCTATAGACTTTATCCTTTCATTAATAGATCATATATCACAACAGAATACATCACAAATCATCAAAGCAATATTGAAAAAAATATCACAGATCACTAATTACTTTCCGCCTTTGTCATCATCAAAAAATATATCTACTCTCCCCTTTTGTCATTATCAAAAAGAAGAGGGGAAAGAACTAAGTGATCAAAAATTTAAAAACATCATAATCGCATAAAGATGTAAAAACCACAATATCATTTAAGAGACATTTACTCTAGGCTATTAAATTAGAATGAGCCTTCTAAATAATTCATTCAAATTGTAAGATCCTTCTACTTAACTAGTTTAGCCTGATAGGGGCCTTCCTTTTAGAAGGGGCCTGTTAAGACTTGCAAACGAAAGTAGCATAGTATCTTCGAACGCAACTAAATATCAGAGAGTCTGCACATACCAAGCTCGTTTCTTCATAAATATAATCTATCTTCTAAAAGAGGCTTAGTGAAGATATCAACTATTTGATTATCGGTATTAACATGCAAAAGATCAATGATTCCTTCTAAAACTTGATCTCCAAGAAAATGATGTTTAGCTTCTATATGCTTAGTCCTAAAGTGATACATGTGATTTTTATAAAGATTAATAACACTGGTACTATCACATAATATAGGAATATGATCAAAGTTTAGAGATAAATCTTATAATTGATCTTTCATCTATAAGGTTTGGGCATAGCAACTAGCTGTAACTATATATTCCACTTCAGTTGTCGAAAGCTCTATGCAGTTTTGCTTCTTGCAGGACTAAGAAACTAAGCTTCTTTCAAGAAATTGACAGTGACCATTTGTGTTTTTTCTATTGACTTTGTCTCCTACATAATCTGCACCACAATAATCAACTACGTCAAACGAATCAATTTTTGGATACCATAATCCGAAGTCCACAATTTCATGAAGATAAAGAAAAATTCTTTTGACTGGTTGAAGATGACTTTCTTATGGATTTGATTGAAAGTGTGCAAAAAGACACACACTAAGCATACTGTTTGGTATTGAACTTGTAAGATATAGTAGTGATCCAATCATTCCTCTATACTTTGTCTCATTTGTAGATTTGCTTCTTTGTCTTTATCAAGTTTAGTTCTACTGTACATTGTAGTACCCATTGGTTTAACATTCTCAAAATGATAATTCTTGATGAGTTCCTTTGTGTATTTGTCTTGGCTAATGAAGATTCCTTTTTCGTGTTTGTCTGATTTGTAATCCGAAAAAGAATGATAATTCTCCCATCATTCTCATTTCAAACTCCCCCTGTAATAGTATTGAGAATTCTTTACAGAATGATGGATTAGTAGCACCAAATATTATGCCATCACCAAATATTATGTCATCAACATATATTTGCATTATGAGTAAATCATTTTCCTTTCTCTTAATAAATAAAGTTTTATCAACCTTTCCTCTTTCAAAATTATTCTCAAGCATAAAGTTACTTTACCTCTTATACCATGCTTGAGGAGTGTGCTTTAATTCATACAGAGCTTTGGATAACTTCATCATGTAATTAAGATGGTTTTCATCTTCAAAACTTGGGGGTTACTTAACAAATACTTCTTTGTTAATATAACCATTTAAGAATGCATTTTTAATATCCATTTGGAATAACTTGAAGTTTCTATAGCTTACAAAGGCAAGTAAAATTCTAATTGATTCCAATTTAGCAACAGATGCATAAGTCAAAATCAATACCTTCACGTTGATTGTAACTTTGAGCTACAAGTCTAGCTTTGTTTCTTACCTCCTTATTATTTCGTTAAGTTTGTTTTGAAATACCCAATGAGTTTCAATAACTGACTTGTTTTGTAGACGAGACACCGTATTCCATACTTTATTCTTGTTAAATAGACTTAGCTCGTTTTTCATAGCTAAGACCCAATTGTCATCATTAAAAGGTTCTTCAACAGACTTTGGTTCTAATTGTGAGACGAGGGTCACAAAGTTATTATTGAACAATGATCATGTTCTCAGACTTTCAAATGGATTTCCAATAATATATTTATGTGTATCAAGACCTCTCTATTCTCTCGGTATTTTTTGTTGTATATGCTCCTACTGAGATGAAGGAGCCTGCTTGGTCTAGCTTTAGAGGAGCCTTTTTGATTTTGTGATTTTGAAGGTATTATAAGAGTAATTTGATTCTTCAATGTAGTTTTAGGAATCAAATGATTCTCCTTATCATCTGAGTTAGTTGTTGTTATCAAAGTTAGTGCTTCATCAAATACCACAAGTGTTTGATTCTTTTATCTTCTTTTTTTAATTGAAAACTCTGAACCCTTTACTAACGATACTATAGCCTAGTAAAATAACATTGTCTAATCTCATTTTAAACTTTCCAAGGTTGTCTTTTCCATTATTTAAAATGAAATACTTGTAGTAAGCAACATTTGGTTGTCTTCCTTTCCATAACTTATAAGGGGTCTTTTTTAGAATAAGTCTTATAAGACATCTGTTAAGTACATAAAATGTCGTGGATACTGCTTTGCCTATTATCTATGAGGTAGTCAACTTTCACAAAGCATGGTCCTAACCGTATCAACCAAAGTTCTGTTCTTTTTCTCTATAACTCCATTTTGCTGTGGCGTCCTTGGACAAGAGAAGTTGTGAGTTATAACATTACTGTCAGAGAATTCTTCAAACTTTTTGTTATCAAAATCTCCTTTATGATCGCTCCAAATTGAAGTGATTCATGACCCTTTTTCTATTTGAACTTTTTTTGCAAAACTTCCCAGACTATTTAAAAGCATCGTCCTTATTTGATAAGAAATAAAGCCGTGTAAATCTGGAGTACTCATCTACTAGAACAAAACTGTAATATTTACTGCCAAAACTGTGAGTTCTAGTGGAACCGAATAAATCTATATGCACAAGTTCAAATGTTTGTCTAGTAGACATAATATTGTTACGAGGAAAGTTGCTTTTGACTTGTTTATCTTTTAAACAAGCCTTACAAACCTGAAGTGTTGAAGTGTGATATTTTACCTGTCATTGTGTCTCGAACAATCACTATCAATTGTCCATTAATCCTCCCTTGTCTTTGCTTTGAAACTTATCTATAGAAAGCATTATCTCATTTTAAGTACCCAAAATTTCTGGTTACTTTTGGGTTAGTAGTTTGACTTTTTAGTCTCTAAATATACATCTAAGTTAATTTCTTTTTACGAAAATTATAAGAATGACTAATGTGACCATGTTTACCAAAGTAGAAGCGTATGGTCTGATATTGTTGTTTTCATTACATCCTATTCCTGCCTTACCAAAAATTGCATTTACCACTACCATTCAATGCTTTAAGATTCTTCCTTCAATCAACGAATTTTCTAGATCTTTTTCTAAAGATAAGATCTTTCCAGCATTTTTCTCCTTTTCAATTTCTAATGTGGCGACTTTTTCTTCTAACTGTCTTACCTTATCAAAATCATTTTTAACATCGTATTTTCCAACTTAGCTACTCTTTCT
Source organism: Erythroxylum suave (assembly GCA_027563595.1). NCBI lineage: Eukaryota > Viridiplantae > Streptophyta > Magnoliopsida > Malpighiales > Erythroxylaceae > Erythroxylum > Erythroxylum suave. The sequence continues at coordinate 46,201,733 of JAOSBN010000005.1, read as the reverse complement.
TCCAGAACTTTCTTTTCGGAAACCTATTCTTTTTAGTCAACCTCAAAAGACATATTCTTGATTGCCAAATTCTCATTCGCATATTCCAGTAATTTAATCTTACTCTTCAAAGATGCATCATTACTCTTGGACTTCTTAACTTTTTTCAAATACTTCACTACGAACTTTTTGTACTGATCATACAATTCATGATATGCATTTTTCAATTCATCAATTTCAATATTAGAGTCAGAATAATATACCTCATCATCTCCTAGTTTAGCCATAAGACAAAGATTGCTGACTTCTTTAGGCTCCCCTTTTTCAAAGCTTTCAAAATCTTCATCTGACCAGGTTGCTTTTACTGTCATTCCTCTTCTATAGGAGGAATCTTTATCTTGCCTAAGCTCGATTTCATGGATCATCAAGTTTCCTTGTAGCTAATCAAGTGAAATAGTGTCTAGATGCTTTGCAGTTTCTAGAGCTGTCACCTTAGGTCTCCATTCTTTTAGTAGTGACCTTAAAATCTTCATTACGAGCTCATCATTGGGATGTATTTTTCCCAAGTTCTTTAAGGACTTAATGATGTTGTTAAACCGTCTGAAGAATTTATTTATGGTTTCTCCCTGTTTCATGCCAATAGTTTCATATTGATGCACTAAAAGACTTATTCCATGTTTCTTTACCTCATTTGTTCCTTCAAAGGTGACTTGTAGTTTATCCCACATTTCTTTTACTTAGAACATTAGGATATCTTTTCATATTTTTTTTTAGATAACGTCCATATCAGATGATGTTTGCTTTAGATGTGCATTTTTTCTATTAACATTAGTCCACACTTCTACTTTATCTAAATTAGGAAGTGCAGCTCTAACTCTAATGGCTTGCCAGACTTCAATATCTATAGATTAGAGATAAATTGTCATTCTCTCTTTCTAATATGAGTTGTTGTTTCCATTGAAGCAAGGAGGCTTTGAGATGGATTGTCCTTCAAAACTTCTCAAACTGTTTGCCATGATCTATCACATGCTTTAAAACACAAAAATGAGAAGCATCACTCTGATACTAAATGATAAAGAAAACACATGCAAGAGTGGGGGTGAACTGTGTGTAACAAAAAAATGTCGCCAATTCTTTCAATTCGTATAGTAGACAAATCCTAATTAACGAATAAAAACAATAAGAGCTTGTCAGATGATAAAGCCTTTTAAACGACAGGAGCCTGTTAGGAGATATGAGCCTTTTGTGGGATATGACCCTGCTTAAACCAAAGAAGCCTACTAAATGATAAATCTTGTTGAAACAATTTAAAAACATAAAACGCCTGTTAAAATTGAAAGGAACCTCTTGCAAGTTGAAAACAGAAGGAATCTCTTATCAAAGTGATAGAGTCTCTTACTAAAAAGAACAATATAATATGAAAATTTAAAAGTTAAAGAGACAGAGAAGAAAGACACAGTCTATTTATAATGGTTCGGCTTACAACTCAAACCTACGTCCAGTCCTTAAATATCCAACTTGAGTGTTTCACTGTAAAAACTCAAATAGTAATTTGATGAGCCTTTTCAAGCTCACGAGTACATATTTTTCAAGGTTCTCTAACCTTCCAAACTAGTAGTATTTAGCTAGCCTCTATATGCTCTCAACAGATGAAAATGTAATTTGGTTAATATCAGCTTCAATGATCTCTCTTAGAAAAAATTTTCACCTTCTAAAGTATAATAGATTTGACAATGATATTACTTTCAAAAGTATTGATACTGTGAATGTAAATTGAGAATTTTGCTTGTTCACTCTTTTTGTTCTCAACTGAAATGATTTTTCGTTAAATAGGCATTTCCTTCAACTAGTTGTTGCATCATCTCCATTCTTAGGTTGACTTTGAATCTTTGATATTTCTTTTGGAATCTTCTATCTTCAACCAAAAGAAAAATAAAATATGACAGCGTCTTGGAAATATAGGATTAGCAGGATTCTTTTGGATATTGTAAACAAAATAAAGTAAGTTTATGAAAAGAGATTCTTGCCAGAAAAGAAGCATATATCCTATGATTTTTATTTCCTTTTGATAAAATATATCATTATTTATATAAAGAAATAAATTCACTTTGAATTTTCAAATAGTATAAGTTCATCATAAAAATCATTAAAAAGTCTTAGCTCTACACCCCTAACAAAAATTTCATCACTAATAAGTAAGAAAAGATGGTTTTATTAAAGTTAAATTAATAATTTCTAATTTGCCACCGATAATATTGGATAATTTTAAAAAATTAAATGGTCTCCAGCAAATTTCTAGAATTTAAGGGATGGAGTGCAAATTAATTTAAGCGAATTGAATAAAGAAACGCAATTGACGTTGAATTTGTCATTGTACTAATACTAACCCAACAAATTCAGAAATTTAGAAAAAAAAGAGGAGAAGATTGTATTGTTTGTCTCACCTTATTTCTTTAATGAAATTTGAAAAAGTTATTAAAATTAAATTAATATAGTTAAATTTAAACTTGATTTGAAATTTGTATTTTTAACATAAATTTGATTTATTAATTTTGAGTCAAGTTAAAATTTTTATTATTTATAATCACTCAAAACGTACGTAAAAAATAACATACCATAGTATTGATGCTTGTGATATTAAAATTATAAAACTCTCTTTCAACTTCTACTCTACCTAAAATAATAAACTAAGATTTATAATATTAGTGAAATTTCAAAAAAACATGCAGAGGAATAAAAATATTTTTATAATTTAAAATTAAGTAAAACATTAAAAATATTTATTAAATTCAAGTTACATTATTTTAATAAAGTTCGCTATTAAATTTACATTATGGCAACCATACGGTCGCTACACTATATGCCATGTCATCGATCCGATCAAAGAAACACGGTACTAGCTCACTATTTTATTTGATCCAACGGTCAAGATTGTCAAATACAAACTAAAAAAAAGCACACGGATCGCGGTCGTAAACCGTCGATGAAATTCTAACAAGCGGTCCAGATTCACCCTCGCAGACCTCACCCGCTGCTTTAAATAAGCACCCTCCACTCAAACAAGGATCACAATTCAAATTTTGCTTTCCCCATTTCGAAACCCCCCAAAATCATTTCAGTGAAGTCCCTGTCAAATTTCTCGAGAAGATGTCAGGTCGTGGCAAGGGAGGCAAGGGATTGGGCAAAGGAGGAGCCAAGAGACACAGGAAGGTTCTTCGCGATAACATCCAAGGCATTACGAAGCCTGCAATTCGCAGGTTGGCTCGCAGAGGTGGTGTTAAGAGGATCAGTGGTCTAATCTACGAAGAGACTCGCGGTGTTCTCAAGATCTTCCTGGAGAACGTTATCCGTGACGCTGTTACCTACACTGAACATGCTCGCCGCAAGACTGTGACGGCGATGGACGTCGTTTACGCCCTCAAGAGGCAGGGCAGGACTCTGTACGGTTTCGGTGGTTAGGCTTGTCGTTTGTCTCTGTTTAGGTCTATTCGTTCTGTCAATGTAAATCGGATTGTAGCTTGTTTGAAGTGGACTTAGCATATCAATATGTATTGATTCTACTTTGTGATGTTAAAGTCGTTTTTATCAATTCGATAGATCTGTTTAGTTTTTAGTATTCATTCTGGCTTTAATTGTTCCTAAATCTTTTAAACGTCAAATCTGTTTCAGCCATTAATGACTGAAAAAGCATCTTTGAGGCAGTATGATTCATGTTTCAGTCCAAAATCAAAATCAATTGATGAATGATACTTTGCATCTGTAGTAATTGTGACTTGAGTTTCAATCCACCAGAAGAGTGGCTAATTCGTGCTAGGTTGTGATTAGGGGACTCGAATGGTTTATCGAAAAATGCATACTCATTCTCTACGTAGTTCTGATTCTATACTTCATTTACAATGGTAGTTTTTCTAAATTTTTTGTTTGGGTCATTGATACATCAAGGTGTCGTGGTGTAGTTGGTTATCACGTCAGTCTAACACACTGAAGGTCTCTGGTTCGAGTCCGGGCGACGCCATCGTTACATGTTTTTTAAGCTCTGACCGGCTGTTTGATGAGTTACACAATTGTCACGCTTGAAATTCATTTCAGAGTATCTTTTCTATCGCCGGAAAATCAAAAAGAACGTTGGTGTTATTCAAACATACGAAAGTTGCCCGCAATTAAGATCTGCATATGTCTGCATCTGCAATTTTCTTTACGTGAAAATTTTCAATTTTGATGCTCGGGAATTCAATAAAGAATGAAATTACGAGGAAACTTATCAGACTAAATGTAACATTCCCAAGTTAAATCTTCTGTTTAAGTTATTCTGTTAAATTTTATTCATATATTTATATGAAGTTTATGTAAATATATGAATGAGATTTAATAAAATATGATATGAATATCGTAATCAAAATAGAAGATTTAATCCTCGTTTTAAATTGGGCATCATTAGTCAAGGTGAAAATAGGCCTGAATTTGAATACTTAAGATTATGGGTACGAATACTGTACCGTACCGGCCGGTACTAATGGCCATCGGTACCCGTAGTTTTCGGTCGGTACCGGAAAAATTTAAAAGTCTAGGGACCTCTTTGCAATTTTTTAAAATTTAAAAGTTTTTAACGTTTTGTATCTTGGGGGGGGGGGGGGGGGGGGG
>JAOSBN010000005.1:46182210-46194308 GCA_027563595.1 Erythroxylum suave | reverse complement strand
TGTACAATATATCAATGGACTATTTTGCAAATTTTTAAAATTTCAGGGACTATTTTATAAATATAAAAAATTGTCCGGTACGGTACCTGGTATTGTCCGGTACCGGTACAGTACCGTACCAGAACTGAATCCGGTACCAAGTCCGGTACGGTATTCAGAACATTGCTTAAGACATTTCGATTCCAATTAAATTTGAATACTTTTATCGAAACTTAAGATCTGAATATTCACATTTATATCACATTTTAACTTGATAATTTCTCAAATGACAAGAAAATTGTCAAATTAAATCTAAATTCTCTATTTTTTAGAGATAAAACTGTCTATTACTAGGCTTGCCTAAATCTCGTGCTTGGAATTCCTAGTAAATATTGTTGTTATTATTAAGAGACTGAAAATGCAAGAGTGAAGCATAATTCATTTTGATCATTAAAAATATAAAGTACAATCGACTTTCGAATTCACAATTGGTTTGCATACCTTATCTCATTGGACAATTAGCCCTCACAGTTCATTATTTGTACAAACTACTCTCAGGAACTCCAGGACCTCTCATGGAAAGGTAAATGAGAACAAGGAGGGAAGAAGAATTTAAGATATTATCCCAATCTCCACAAACATCATTTATGAAGAATAGGGGCAACCTGGAACCAGCAATTTGATCTCAGCTACACTTAGCCTCAACTTGTACCAATCACTTAGCCTGCCAGACACCAAGGTTTGCTTTTACGACCACTTTTGTGTAAATCAAAGTTTCAGCGAGATTCTACTGACCTAAATCCAGAAAGATGAAAAGATTACATCGCATTGATTTTGCAGCTTTTTAACAAAATCCATTTTCAAAGAAAATCTTGGGGTAATTTGGACACAACAACATGGTGCAGAAACCAGTTAAACAAGAATTCCCACGAAGCTCAAGTACTACCAACCTTAAAGGAAGCCTCCCCCTGTCCAAGAGCTATCAGATTTCCTGTTGTGATCAACAGATTGCTTATTGCGTGCACTCTGATAAAAGTTATCATCATAAGTGTCATCTTTGGCATCATCCCAACCAGCCCAACCATCATTGTTATGTGATGCAGCTGCCTTATTGTGATTATCCTTCCTGTTTTCATTCTGGTCCCAATCATCCCATGCACTTGAGGTGTAAGAACTATTTTGATGCCCACTTGCTGTAGAATTTTGATTTCTGTTCTCATTCTGGTCCCAATCATCCCAAGAACTTGAGATGTGGGAATTACTGTTATGCCTGTTTGGTGAAGAATTTTGCCCACCAAAGGAAGAATTCCATCCTTTGTTTTCCTGTTTATTAAAATCCTGATGATATTCATTCGTATAATTTACATTTTGATGCCAGTTATCATTTTTCGACCCTCCATCTTTAGCATATTCCTCAACCTTCTGTGTAGCCATTGCCATAACACCTTTCATGATTCCCCATGTCCTTTGTCCAATCTCTGTTGTCTTTGCTGTGACAACATTCACAGTTTCATTCACCTTGTAATCATAACCACCTTCCTTAACCTGCAACAAAGTTTTAATCATGAACCACAACGATGCAGTTCCAATTTCCCCACTTTGTTGCAAGTACAACATAGATACCAGTAATAGACTTGACCATTCAATCACACTTTTCACAGAAAACACATATATAGACCTAAATTCTGAAGCCAACTCAATCAGAAGACACCGTACACAAGAACAGAATTTAAAGCCACAAAGATCCAATCATTAATAAAAAGGTTAGAACAAACGAAAAAGCCTTGAATTAACCAAGTCTTCACAAGTGTTGCCTTTCCAAACTCATTTTAGTAGTCAAACATGAGATACAATGAAAAAATCATTTGCAGAAGATCAGCACAGATACCACTCAACAGGGAAGAACTAACAAAGCATATCTGTCATCTTCACAAGATTCTACAACCAGTTGTGTTTTCCAGAGATCCTATAAGGGGATCAAATTCAATGAAATCTATAAAGTATCTACCATACATGGTTAGAGGTTTTCAATAATAGCAGTAATCTAAAAGGCAATAATCTCCAAATACACCAGTCAGTTGGCATTGGTTGAGTACAATGGGCGTAAAGAGATTGTACCATGATATCCTTCTTTTAAAAGGTTGAGACAAGCATAGAGTTTGGTCGTAATGGAGGTTAAGGACAGCCTAGATTGGTGATTAACAGTGAATAGCCCAATTCTTCCAACAAAAACAGCTTAATACCTTAGTGGTATTAAGGTAAATAGAATGCAGTTGGATTAAAAAAAGAAGAAGAAATGAATCAATATATGTAAAAATACCTTACTGGTGATCTCTCTTGTCCCAGCTTGGACGACATTTGCGGCTGACTGAGCCACCAGGGACAGCCTACCGAATCCCTACATTGCAAACAAAACACATACAAAGCAACACATGACCAAGTTATACAAATCGTACCAACAAAAACCCAAAACCGAAAGAAGAAATTCACCAAATTAACACCTCAGACATAACAGAGAGCACATCCTGTTGAGAATTATTACTCCTCTGGGAAGTAACAGGGTTCGATCCAAATCCCACGTACTTCCCTCCTTGTGAAGGCGGGATTCCTTCAGGCCTCGACTCATTGTCCGCCATTTTTCTCGCAAAAAAGCTATCTTTATTCGCCGCAGAAGCTTCAAGCTGCGACCTTGTATAAATGTCCTCCGAAGACCTGGATTTTACAGAAAGCCCACTATTATTCACGTTATTACTCCCTCTAAAATCACCAACCGATTGGTTCCTCCTAATATCGGTGTTCGATCTAAAGGACTCCTCATTGTCCCAATTATCCCACCCTCCATTATTCCCAGAATGGCCGTTCCTGCCACCGGCCCCAACCGGCGGTTTTTTATTTCCTCCTCCTCCGACATTTGCCTTAACCACCGGCGGGTCCCTCCACGAGCGACCCTCCGCTAGGGCTTGGATTTTATCGCGATAAATACTCGCAGCGTTGGTGTTGTACTTCGTTACTATATCGGTCTCCTTCGGGATACCATACTGAGCTAAGAAAGCGTTAAGCTTGTCGTTGCCTCCTGATTCCATCTTCTTGACCTGGATCTCGGACCACGAGTCCATAGTCACCGATCGGACGAACGAGATGTGGACACCGAGGCCTCGGTGCTTGCCGGAGCACTCTAAGCACATGAACACGCCGTAGGACACCGACGCCCATTGCGGGTTCTTTTGTGAGCAGTCCACACAGGTCTTGTTCGATGGTTGCGATTGCAGGTCCCGTAGCCGCCTCGATGCCGCCATTGAGATCCGACCCGATCCTAACTAAGCCTAAATCGGACAGGCCAATGAGGAACGAAAACAAAGGCAATAGAAGACCACAAAGAGAAGAGAGATATAGAGAGAGAAGGAAAATTAAGGTCTTTTTTTTTTTCTGGAAAAAAGTTATTTGAAAGTAATAATATATTTTTAAGTCAATAATAGTTATTGATAATAATGTAGGAATTCTGTAAATGATAGAAAATTTGGGGATAAAGCTAAAACGGTGGTAGTTGTTAGGTACAATTGATAAAGCTAAAACGGCGGTAGTTGTTTAATCACTCTGACGATGGCCCGGCCCAAGTTTTACACTGGGATCAATGTTAAAAATATTGTACCAGATTGAATTTTAGCACGTTATTATATCAATAACGGTTAATACTGGATATCGTTTTGAGTAATTTTTTAAATTTATGAAAAAGTCCTGAATTTTTTTAAAAATTACAAAATAATCCATTTCTATATTATATAGTTGTACTGTATATTTTTTACTTTGTCTCCAAAAATTATAATAATAAATAATAATTACAATTAATATGAAATAATAATAATTTTAAGATATTTCACATATAAATAATAACCACAATTTTTTATGAAAAAAGAAAATCATCGTTATACAAATATAAAATTAAAAGCAATACAAAGTATTTAAAATGTTACAATTTCAATTTTTATTATATAATAAATAATAATTGTGTCACAATATTCAATAAAAAGAACATTAAATAACCATAACTATCAAATTATTACAATTTACGGCAAGAGTTCGTGATAAGGAAACAACTAAGTAGAATTGAAACATTAAACAAAAATATTTTTCAAAATTTTCGATATTGACCGGTATATAATCGGCATTATAGATATCAGTCGGTACTAAATGAAATAGACCGGTACTAACCGATATTTACACCCGGTATCAAAGATGTCAATAACATTCTGTTTTTCAACCGGTACTGAACGGTATCCAAAACTATGCTTAAGACTATTGGGATCGGGGCTACGACTTGAGGTTCAATCAAGTACTAACTCAGGAGCCTAATCTCGGCATGGTCCGAGATAACTCAATTTGACTGGTTCAATTTTTTTAAATTAAAAATATAAAAGAATGTACTTTTCTATTGAAAAAACATGGTTGTATAATAAGGATCAAGCTTCAGACCAAATTAGTCATGCTAATTAATTTCAGGCCAGCTCGAGGTTAGCCAAGTTGTTATGCCTACTAATCCGAAAGTAGTAATTGAAGTCTAAAATGTAAAAACTTTAACATATGTTTTTTACATAGGTGGTGCTAAAATGTTAAAATGCAAAAAAATACATATGTAAAAACTTTAACATATGTGATGCTAAAATAAAAAATAAACAATGTGTTTTTTACTTTAATCAATTCTTTGGTGGAATGAAAAATTCTTAGTCAATGAAGTTTTTATTTTTGCATTCTGCTCGTGGACCTTTGCTATGAACAAGTAAAATGTAAAATACAAAACGGGTACTAGGTCATATTGGACGCATAATAAGGTTGAAACAGAGTAATAAAAACAGAAAATTTGAACCTTATAAATAATAGATATGACAAAAACATCCTCCAGTCGGTATAAACCATCTTGAAATTAACGAATTTGATTTAAGTTGATCGAAATTCAAATCGAGATCAGGTTTAAGTTACCCAACTTAATCGGATTTGTAGCTTAGAAATTTTATATAAAATAATGTAATTTTGAATTTTTAAAAATTAAATAAATAAATTCAATCAAGTTTAATTAAACTTTGAGATGCTCTAACCGATCAAGCCCATGTTAATCTATAACAAGAAGGATACCAATATGGACCAAAGCAAAGGTTGGGCTAAATTGACCAATAGCCCAAAACATTTCCTGAATAAAGTTAATTTGTCTCACTTTAAAACAAAATTTATTATAATGTCCATCAACAAATATAGTGCGGCTCTTGTTTGGTGGTCTAATAACATCAATTATTCTCAACTTTGCAAGTCACATGTGACTTCAATCAAATCCTTTTCCTCTAAAATAATGATAGAAGAAGAGGACTGAAATCTACTAATTTTTCACAGGTGAAATATCTAGAATTAATGTTTTAAAAATTAGATCAAAAGTTAAATCGGTAAGATAAAATATTTAAAGTTTAAAAGGTTAAATAAAATCAAAAAATAAAAATGATTGAAAAAGACTATCTTCATAGACAATTTTAAAGTTTAATTAAAAAGAAATTGTTAAATGAAAATCAATTCGTTTATTTTAGTTTATACAAACTAATTAGTTTAAAAAATTTGGTCGATTAATTAATAAACTGATTGGTTTTCAACAACAAAGATTATTAAGCTAGATCGAACTGAAAAGTTAAAAAATAAATTGAAAAATTGATCAACTCAAATTTTTAATTGTTAAATTGATCAAACCGGTTTGGTTTTTGTTTTATATAAAAAAGATGAGATGCATTGACATAAAATATATTAAATTACAAGTATTTTGATTCGAGTTTAACTTGATCTAATTCAAAATTAACGTCTAATTTTTTTAAAAAATTGAAATTTAAAAATAAAAAATGTAGCTCGATTTGAATGGAAATCCATCATACTCAACCTTATTTAGAAAAGAGTAAAAAAAAAAACCTCATATATAGTTTAATAAATAAAAAATTCCAAAAGTTAAATTTTTTGGAAATTTTTTCTCTAAATTTTAGTTTTTTTAAAAAATCCTTTCTCTGAAATTTCTATTAAAAACTAACGACAAAATACATATGATATAGATATTAAATATCACTAAGATGAAAATCTAACTCAACTCTTAAACTCAACAAGAACTAATTAAATTTTTTTTAATTTAAGAGATATGTTGAATCATTAGATAAACAATATTTAGTTGATATAAGTGTAATACTCAAGCTATGTGTATTTTATTTAATGTTTTAGAATCTAAATTGAAAGTTAAACTAGTTAGTCAAGAAGTTTAAAGTTTAAAAAGTTTAACTAATATCATATTGTCATATAATCAGTTAAAAATTAAATATAATTAAAAATTTTAAAATAAAATTAAAGGAAACTATCTTTACTCGTAAAAGAAGTTGAATTTTAATTGAAAAAGAAGACTGTTAAATAAAACTTAAGTGCAATTTTCATGAAATTATATATTCCGAATTAGTATAAATATTTTAAAAATACTTCACATATTTAACCCAAGAAGTGAAACTGGTCAAATGGTGAAAAGAACCCCCATCGGGGAGTGAAATAGAACATGAAATCATAAGTTCTCAAGCAGTGGGAGGAGCTTAGGGCTCTGATCGCGTGCCTATTGAAAAATGAGTTGGAGACTATAAGTTATTTTGATATTTAAATTTGATATATATGAAATTGAAACAATAGATCTACTTTTTCTTTCATTTTTATACTGTTATTTTATATCCTTGCAACTGATCAATTGAAAGCAAATTAATGTATGACAACATTTTTAGTTAATGAAAAGGCTTTCTTTATCTTTGTGCATTAATTTAATTACATTTGATGTTTTAATACTAAAGGTAAAATCAGTGGAACAATTACTGTATAATTGAAATTATGATGAGATCATAATTGGAAGATTCAATTTACATTTACGTATTGTTATAAGTGTAATACTCAAGCTATGTGTATTTTATTCAATGTTTTAGAAACTAAATTGAAAGCTAAACTAGTTAGTCAAGAAGTTTAAAGTTTAAAAAGTTCAACTAGTATCATATTGTCATAGAACCTGTTAAAAATCAAATATAATTAAAAAATTTAAAATAAAATTAAAGGAAACTATCTTTACTTATAAAAGATGTTGAAGTTTAACTGAAAAAGAAGACAATTAAATAAATCTTAAGTGCAATTTTCATGAAATTGTATATTCCTAATTAGTATAATTCTTTTAAAAATACTTCACATATTCAACCCAAGAAGTGAAATAGGTCAAATGGTGAAAAGAACCCCCACCAGGGAGAGAAATAGAGCATAAAATCATAAGCTCCCAAGCAGTGGGAGGAGCCTAGGACTTTGATCGTGTGCTTATTGAAAAATGAGATAGAGACTATTTGCTATTTTGATATTTAAATTTGATATATATGAAATTGAAACAGTAGATATGCTTTTTCTTTCATTTTTATATTGTTAGTTTATGTCCTTGCAGCCAATCAATTAAAAGCAAATTAATGTATGATAAGATTTTTAGTTAATGAAAAGGCTTTCTTTATCTTTGTGTATTAATTTAATTACATTTGATGTTTTAATACTAAAGGTAAAATCAGTGAAACAATTACTGTATGATTGAAATTATGATAAGATCATAATTGGAAGATTCAATTTACATTTACGTATTGTTTCCAAATGTTCCTAGTTGCAGTTTCATTAAGATGTGATATTGTTGAAATGGGAAAACTAGTACATATTATGTTTCTTTCTTTTGAAGAAAGTAATTGATCTTATAAATTAAAGTATGGAGAAACCTAAACTAATGTTTGGGTGACTATTAGAGAATAAGTCACTGAATTGACCTAACTATAAGAGTCCTGAATGAAATATGACTTATGTGTCTGTGAATTTCCTTATAATGATGATTGTATAATTGATCGTTTGACTTGAGATTACCAAGGTATCTCTTGTGAGAATTACTGTGTTTTGATGTTACTTATGAATCGTCATATGATAATTCAATCGGTAGTACTTGGATATAATATGAATCATAAGTGGATAGTTGAATAAGTCAATATAGGATTCGTTACTGTAAAGTAATTAGAGAGAATGTTCTACTATTCTTGATTAGTAGTGATTTATGGAATTCTCTTATCAGAGTGAATTGACATTTGAAAAAAGAGTTTTCAAATTTCAATTATAAATCAATTACTGATTAGCAAAACGAACATGATTGGATAAAAAGAGTAGACATTGTATCCATACTCAGTTCAATTGAAACATTGGATGATGAAATAATCAAATTACACATTATAACCATGCATGGACAGGTTAAGTCAACCAGTTTGACATTCTTGATATTTGGGTAGTCATGATATGTTGCTCGACATCAATCTTGACCTATGATTATGAATTATTTGATTAGAGAATTAACGATAAATTAAAAAGAGTTTTAATTTATTTTATTCTAATTGTGAATTAGAATTAGAATTTATAATTATTGTCAATATATTAGGAATCTAATGGGTCACATATCAAAGAGCAATTTGTAAAAAAAAATCAAAATAATTAAGCTGGACTTAATTATAAAATTTAAGAAACTTTAGGGATCAAATATGAGATATTTGATTTTATTAAAATTAAATTAATTATAGTTTAAATCTGATTTTAATTATAACAAAAGAATTTAAGTTTGATAAAAATTAAAAATCCTAATGATTTTCTATAAATAGGAAGAACATTTTAGAAGTTAACACTTCTGTCTTCTTCCTCTTGAAAGGTTAGAGATGTCAATGGGTCGAGAGGGCTAGGGTGTCAACTCGGCTCACCATATATTTTTTTTAAAAATATCAAAAATGACGTCATTTTTGAAATAGCGGTCGGGCTGACCGTGAGCCGTTCGTGGCCCAGTCAACCAGGGCCAAAATCGGGCTAGGCACTTTTTGATGTCCCTACAAAAGGTCTTGAAAAATTGCTCTGTGGATACCATTAGACGCTAGACAATTGAATAACTTGTGGTTGACAAATCGGAAAAGTTTCAAAAATATTTTCAACAGGAACACGGCCAAGGTATGATTTCTTATTTGTATTCATGTTTAATTCAAGTTTATTCAATTATTGGAATCCGCTTGGAATCTGTAAAAATTTTTTTGTTTTTCATTACGCTAGTGATTCGATCATGATTGGATTCTAACAATGGTATCAAAGCCTTCTTTAATTGTTTATCTTGAATTAGAGGCTTGATTCTGATTGATTGTGATAATATGTTAAGGTTTGAAGAACTACAACATGCATGTTATTCGAGACTGTTCTTGTCTCATTATGAAATTTGTTTTCTGTATTTCTTTGCGTAAAGTTACACGTGTGCAATATTTCTGAAATATTAGTTTGCATGAGTGTTCTGTTGTTGCCTAAGCCCATGCTTATACAATGCTGGAAATTGTTTCTATTTTATTTGTCTATGTTAATCAAATGTTTTCACGACATGGCTCTTGAGAGACATGCATATTAATTCTAGAATTATTTTTGCCCATTTTTTCTGGAACCCTTAAAGACAAATTAGAATATGCGATCTAAAAACCTAGCTCTTCTCTTTGTGTGTTACGTATCAAGATCTGAAAAAGATTGTTTTCTCTACATTTGCAATTTTCTGACTACCTTGTTTGTGTTTATTGCGTTTATGGATTACACAAATAAGTGGCTTAAAAGCCATTTGAGATGTCTCTCACTAGCGGTGAAAACGCTCGAGTGGTAACACCACCGATTGGTGTCACCACCGTGAAACACGATGGGAGAAAAATCACCCATGGACGCAAGCGACGAGCAACTTGGCGGTGACGATTCACTAGTGTGGAGGGTTGACAGCCGACGGTTAAAGCAATTGGAGGAACATGGGAGCATCGGTTAAAAGAACATAGGACAGTTAAACATACGTGGGAGAGGGATTTTTTTTCCCCAAAAACTTCCATGTTTCTAGAAAACAGGTGGGAGAATGATGGGCACGTGTGAGACATGCACCCACCATTCTCTAGCCATACATCTATAGAGATGTTAAGTCAACATTGATGTGAGCTCATGAACAAGTCGAAAGACAAGTCAACTATCAGATAAACCGTTGACCATACTGAAAGGACCGATTACTCATGCTAATGCTAAGAGGCTTAGAGAAGCTGTTGGTGGGCTTATATGCACCCTGGTTGATGACGAAAAAGCCTTTGGAGATCAAGTTACAATCAATAACATCAAGGCAATAATGCTATTCACGTGTTCTAACTTGGGCTGAAATTCGGGCATTGATTCAGGCCGAACCAGCTCAACTGATCAACATAAAAGTTGTAGATTTATGTCTTAGCTTTCTAACAGAATAAGATTTTCCTTAATCGGAGGTTCTTAGCCCAAGATATGCTCGATTTACTAAAGGACATTCTGCCAGAGAAATGTTACAACTTCTTAATGGACTTTTCAATTTTTCTAGTTAGGTTTTTCGTTTCTAGGCCCACTTTTTGAGACATAAAAGATGGTTTTTTTGCACCTCATAGGGAGATTAGGTTAAGAATAATTTTTAGGTCACTTGGTAAGGGATTCAATCTTGAAATTCTCTACAAACCGATTTTACGAACTTATCAAGTGATTAGTCGGAATTGCTTGTGACATTCTTTTGATATCTTTGTGCCTTTTGGTTTCTGATTGCATTGTTAATCTTGGGTCAAGGCGTCGAAGGATCTTCCGATAACTTTGATTTCTTGGGTTGGGGTTTTGATCCGATCGATCAAGGGGTTCCTAATTGAGTCGATTCTAGGGGTTCTGCGTCATTTGGTATCAGAGTTTTGGCTCGATTTCAGGTTCCTATCCATTGTTCTTATCGTTTTCACTTGTTTTTCTTGTTTCTTTGCTGTTTCAAATTTCTATTTACTTTTGTCCTTATTTCCCTTTTACTGTTTATTTCGCTTCGTATTTTATCGATATCATTCTATTGCCGTTTGTTAACATTGTCTCTGTTGTTCTTATTTCATAATTTTATTTCAATTCATACTTCATGTTGTGTTTGTAGTTAGTTTTTGTTAATATTGTTCTTGTGAAAAAAACCGAAAAAAAGAAAAGTCCAAAAAAATTCAAAAAGAAGTCTAGAAAAAACAAAAAAATATGAAGTGTTGATTCGTTGATCATAATTTGCTGAGATTGTGGATAGTTCATCTTGAAGTGTTGCTGCGAATATAAGTTGTTAACTAAAGAAGTTTGTTGGAATTTGTGAAGTTTGGTGATTGATAGAAAAATTGTGTGGGATGCTAGATGTCATATTGCGTTATTGCTCGAATTGAAATTGAAATTCTTGAAACTTGAACAATAAATTTTTTTTGAAAAGCTAATTCCTATTACAAAATTTCTCTTTCAATCCTTTGAATTTCTTTGGTTCTTGACCCATACGTGTTACTTTTCATTGCTCTCTTGTTGCTTCCTTTTGATTTCTTCAGTTTTTCTTTTATAGGGGTGTCTCTTTCAATCTAATTGTCCTTGGTTTGTTTGGAATTTTTGGTTGGCAAAGAATTTTGGGAAAGAATCAAGAGTGGTAAAAGACAAGAGTGATTTACATCAAAAGAAAAAGCCAAAAAAAAGAGAACAAAATACGAACGAATCATCATCTATTCGAGTGAGTGAGTGAGGTTTATTTTTAACTAACATTATTACACTTGTTTTTCTTGTTACTTTGTAATATCTAGGACAAGAGACGAAAGGGATTCAGAAGACCTAGCCACAACTTTAAAGGCTTTATAAGAACAAATGAAAGCTATGGAGAGAGGTTAGAATGCTTGGAGGCTCCAAAACGAAGTCGGCCAATACCACCACCAAGCAACTAACCTGAATTTGAGGGTGTTCAAACTAAAACTAACATGGAAAAGTGGGATAGATATCAAACTAGGGAGTATGCGATGTTGAAGAAGAGGTGACATGCCTAGAAGAGAACTGAGAGTTAGGGAAGAAGTTGATCGAAACCTGAGCAGTATAAAAATGAAGATTCCTTCTTTTTAAGGTCGAAGTAATCCAGACCAATATTTGGAGTGGGAAAGAAAAGTAGAGCTTGTGTTTGACTGTCATCACTATTCAGAAGAAAAGAAGGTCAAATTAGCAGCTGTAGAATTTACAGACTATGC
>JAOSBN010000005.1:46151359-46167062 GCA_027563595.1 Erythroxylum suave | reverse complement strand
AATCTCATCTATATATTTATATGATATCTATATAAATATATGAATAAATTTTAATAAAACAAAATAATTAAAACAGAGCACGGCATAGGAACAGAAGATCTATCCTCCCAGACGAATAGTTCCAATCAAACTTTTAACCATAACGTGCTCAGTAGGCTACCTAGGATGCTAATGGGTTTGCCTCCAACTTGAATTGAGTAGACACAGTCCAGTCAAGTAGTCAAGATTGGGATTACCAATAAATATATTGGGTTAAATTCTCATAACACTAGTATTTTAATATATTATCAACATATTTTTTCATTTTAAAAATTAGAAATAATTTTTTATAATTTAATTTTATAATACTAGTTCCTTTTATCATTCATTTATGTTAAAATCTTTAATTATAAACTCTAAAATTCAATTTAAATAAATAACTAAAAATTTACAAACTAAACTAGAATCACCTCTAAAGGTTGAAATGATTGTATTGATCCTATCTTTTTTTTTCAAGCGAAGGAACTGACAATTGCTATTCTTTTATATGCGCATTGGGTAAATCTCTGGATTGACGTAATAGCCTACAAATCACATTAATCGGGAATTCTACACAAGGCAAGCCCTGTACGACAGGCTCAATCGACAGAGTGTAAGTAGAGGCAGGGCCGATCCTGAAGTTTTATAGGCCCGAGGCGAAAGAGAAGATGTAGGCCCCTAACTTTAATTAAAAATAAATTGAAAAATAATTCAATATTTATTTTTCTTTTTTTAATTTTTTAATAAATAAATCACTCCATATTATTAAATTGAGCTCTAGGCATAAGCCCAGCTCGCTCCTGCTCAAGACCGGGACTGAGTAGAGAGATTCGAACACATAATCTTTTGATCTTACGCTTTCCACTTCACCGGCTCGACCGCCCTTTATGGGCAAATTGATGCTATCTCATCGAACTAATCATATGAATTCCTAAATCGGCAAAGAAAGCAAACTCGTAAATTCGTATCTCTTAGAAGCATGTGTTTCGTACACACTATTTGTCAAAAGTCAAAGGTCAAAATACTTACAAGTGTGAATACGTCAGATTAATTCATTCCCACCACTTGCATTAAATCAAAGGCGGTTCTTAGATTGGTAACGCAGAGAAGTTTGATGGAGTCACACCTATGCTTTTATTACTGTTCATGCACACAACACAAACATGAAGACGGCATTCGGTACCACCGTTGACAACTATAACTAAATCTATTCTATTTCAATGAAGTATGGAACATCGATCCATTTAATAACGTTCACAACTTTCTTCCTTGAGCATATGGAAGAAAAAAGAGTGGAGAAAAAACTAGAAGAGGGCATACGGATGGTAAGCTCATAGTTCGGCCGGATCGAAAGAAACAGAATTTCCGAAAATTTGGTTAACAAAAGATATTTAAATAAAGATTCTATTTCCTTTTCATTTAAAACCTAGGAACAGATCGAAGATAAAATTTCTTCATCTTCATGAAAATCGAATGAAAAGGAAAGGATTAAAAAAAATTGTTTTTCAACGATTTGGGAAATAGAAACTGAATTGCCTTTTGGCTTTTCTCGAAATCACGAAACCAATTTTCAATTTTTGACCCCATCTTTAAACAATTCGAAAAAACAATTAATAAATTGAAAAAGAATTTTTATTTCTTTTCAAAGTCCTATAACTAAAATCTTTTTCAATTTATCAAAAGAAAGAAAAAATGGATCATCAGAAAAAACGTTCATAAAAGAAATAATAAACAAACTTTCACAATTAAAAAAAAATCCAATTCTTCCCTTGGGAGGGGAACAATAGCTGAAAACGACTGCTAATATCCCGTAGGTTGAGGAGCAAAAGAAGGAATCCACCCGAGGAGAGGCTCATATCTGATTAGCTAGTTGGTGAGACAATAGCTTACCAAGGTAATGATCTGTAATTGGTATGAAAAGATAATCAGCCACACTAGGACTGAAATACGGCCCAGACTCCTACGGGAGGCAATGGTGGGAAATTTTTAACAATGGGCAAAAACCTGACGGAACAATGAACGTAATTAAAAAGTCAAACTAATTTAAATTGATCAAATTCGAGTCCTTGATAGCTTAAATGTAAATAGTTATTTAAGTTTTTATGTATAACCTTCACAGATGAAGCAACAAGCCCAAAATCGAGTTGAAAAAGAGAGCACGTCAAGTAATTCATGGTGGTTGTCTCCTGACCATCTTTGCACCTTGGCTTTTTCATGAAATTACGTATTGAAATGAATGTCTATTAAATGAAAAAGTTTAATTTATATAATATTTTATAAATTACATATTTTAAATATATTATTTGATAAATTAACAAATTAAATTATTAATCTTAATTAACCATTCTTTAATTATCACAAAAAATATTTATTTCTTCAGGACTAAGAGGTATTTCATTTCCCCTTTTCTTTCCTTTTTGTCTCCTTGCACAATGACGCACATTGCTGTATGAAATTAATGAACGTTAATGATTCGTTGTTAGTTATGCCGTAACACTCATACCAAATTTTCAACGACTAATCAGATATGATTAAGACCTTGCTTGATTGCTTTAGACGACTAATTAGATGTTGATTATGACACCAATCAGATATCGTGATGACCTTGCTTTAAACGACTAATCACATGTGATTATGACGTAACACATAAGATAGATCTTATTATGTATTCCGGATCGTTCGTGAAAAGATTAAAAACGAAGAAAATGTGGAATACCTAATTTCAGTTTCATATCGACTTTCAAAGCAATTTCTGAGGCCAAAAAAGAGTTCCGATCACCCAGGACCTTCACGGCAAATGTTCCTCGACACATGATTAACGTCTTTCTACAGCTTTCTCAATACATAAGCGTTCTTAACGAATCAAAGGATTCGAATGCTTACGATTGATATGAGCATCTGTAGAAGACCTTAACCTTTATATATAGCTTCCATATCGAACTTCCCTATCACAAGCTTGATATGGGTCCAATCTATATTAATCGGGATCCATTTTTCACCCAAACTTTGACTTATTGATTTAGATAATATATTGAGCCATTTTATTATCTCTATCTGGATCAAATTAAAAAATGCAATTAAATGTTGTGCAACTTTACGGGAAAAGTAAAAAATATCCAACTTATGAGACTAATAAGATACGATTATGTCCCTCTTTGACACTAGTCATCACTACATAAACTCAAAACTCTAATAAATCATTCCTTTGTTAGTGTTCCTCATGCTCTACAAATTTGAGATTTTCATCCAATTTTGCAGGGTCCCATTCTTGCATATACATCTAATGCACATGCATGAGAAGAACTTTCAAGAGTCTCTAATGTTCAAAATTTAGGGTTTAAGATCACTCTAACTCCTCAAAGACTCATGGTCATTTACATTAAAATTTTATTAGCAGTTGTTTGAATCAAATTCACTAAAATACACAAAAGTCAACTTATTCAGCGCACAAAACTCCCTATTTTGCGAGAGTCTAGGGAAGGACATCAACGTACACAACCTTTTTTTTGTATTTTTACAAAGAAGTAGTTCCCGTTGTTGAAACTTATGACTTTCTGGTCACAAATGAGCAACTTTTACCTGTTACTCCAACTTTTTAAAAAATACCCAAGTTATGAGTTCTTATAAATCCACCAAAGGGTATTTCTACTTAAAAAATAATGATACATAGCACTATTAAAATTTAAATTTAAACCCCATTCATAAATTTTAATACCCTAATACATATAAACTGTTATCAAGAGCCATCTAAATCTAATATATTTATTAAGGGAACTATAACTAGAAGGGCAAAACCCTATCATTTTTTTAAAGTCTAGCTTAATTACTACCCTTATTTATGATGTTATCTTACACCATAACTTTCTAAAATATTACTAATAGCACCCTAATAAGACAAAAATTTATTATATGTTATGCCAGAAGTAAGCAACTTAGACAATTTTGTCCTTCCCATCAGTTGGACAACGATTGATTGTAATTTCTGACTTTTCAATAAATTATTGGTTAAGTTACGTAATTTGATTTAGATAAGGTAATAAAGTGGCCCAATAAATGATTTAAATCAATGGGTCGAAATCTGGAAAGAAAATGGTTCCCAATTAGTGTGGACCGGACCTATAGCGGGTTTGTGATGGGAAAGCTCGATATGAAAGCTATATATAAAAGTTAGGGTCTTCTGCAGTTGCTCATATCATTCGTAAACATATGGATCTTCTAATCCGTTAAAAGCATTTATGTTTGAAGAACACCGTAGAAAGACGTTAATTATGTGTCGGTGATCAATTGCCTTGAAAGTCCTGCATGATCAGAGTTTGTCTTAGTCGTGAAAACTGCTTCGAAAGTTGAGATAGAACCGAAATAAGGTATTTCACATTTTTTCGTTTTTAATTCTTTCATAAGTAATCTAGGATAGATAATAAAGTATATGCGACGTGTTACATAATTAACAGGAAAAAAAAGTAATGATACGATTATGATGATTGATGATACAGTGTTGATGTAGCTAAGTAAGCTACGGGGGAATGAATAGAAAAAAATAGTGATATGATTATGACGAAGATACAGGTGAAAATAAATGGTGGTGTGGTATGGAAACAGTGCCATCAAGTTATGGCAGAGATATGGTACGAAAAAGGTCGGAGGTCTTTGTGGGGTATCAACAGCTCTACACCGACGATCATTTATAAGCACACAGCTATAAAGTACACACACCGGTCCTGACCACCCTACAGTCTCCAAGACTTGTTCATGCTTTTCTTCTTGTTGTTGATGTTCTTCTTCTTCTTCTTCTTAAATCAGTCAACAATAACTTTCTTCTACACCCTACTCGCTACTATCACTTTTTAGCAAAACAGTCTAAAGTTCTGTGTCTTGTTGTGTCTGTGTTTGTGAACCGAGTGAGTTGTTTTTGGGAAAATGGGCATATTCTCTTTAGTAACCGGGAGGGCTGGTCCCAGTGGTTTTGGATCCGCTTCTACTGCTGAACAAGTCACTGAAGGAATTGATGCAAGCAATCGTACTGTTATTATTACCGGTCTGCCTCTTCGTTTCCTTTTTTTCTGCTAAACTAAAGTACATGTTTTCTCATGTTGGTTTTTTGTTGCTAATGTTGGGAATTCATAGGTATTCGTGTTTGCCTTATGATCCTTTTACATGGGCTCACCAACTTTGCAATATTATATTTTTTCCTTGTTCTCTTACGTGACGAACACTTCTGTGATTCTTGTGGCTTATTGATATCTCCGAGCAAACATTGTCTGTTTCAGATACACCAACTCTTTGTGTTCTTCTCTCTTCTTCTTTGTGTTTTGAACACTCTTAGAAATTCTTTTGGTTCATCTTTTATCATCTCCTTCAAGTCTGAACCAAGTTTTCATCGGTGATAATTGTCTTGTTCCACATAACTTCTTTTCTGGATTTATCTGCAGCTTTCCTTCCGGATTTCCGCCTTTGACGTTTTTTGTTGTTTTCTTAATTCATAAATCATGTCCATACTATGAAAAACTAATTAGAACTTGAACTTATGATCCCATAGTTTGCTTCTAACGTACAATAGTCAAGGGAAGGTTGAGCTTCAGAAAATGGAGGACCTTAGGAATTGGGAGTTGCAGTGACACAGGTCTTGTAAAGGGCAGCATTAAAGAGAGATTCATATTGTTTTGAGCTTTTAATGAACATAACAGCAGCAGGGTCCAGCAGAAGTTAAATCAACTACGCCCTCTTATAGATTAAGGTTGTGAATTCAAAGTAACATGAGTGGACAAATGGGTCTGTATCCCTCTTGTTTCATTGCAACAACAAACTTAAATTATAGATCAAATGTCTTTAAGGGCTTGAACTTCCCTTTCTGTGCTTGGTTTTAAGGATAATAGTGATAAAACCACAAGAATGTCTGCCCTTTGCTCAGGGTTTAAAATTTGTTAACATGTTTACGCTTTTCGATGAAAAGGGTGAAATCTAACAAGTTAGAAGCAGGTGGAGCAAGTGGGATCGGGTTGGAGACTGCAAGAGTATTGGCTCTACGTAATGCTCACGTCATTCTTGCTGCAAGGAACATGGAAGCTGCAAATGAAGCAAAAGAACTTATCCTGAAGAATCATCAAAGTGCTCGTGTGGATGTTATGAAGCTGGATCTGTCTTCTGTTAAATCCGTCAGAGAATTTGTTAACAAATTTCTTTCTCTTGACCTACCTCTTAACATCTTAATGTGATCTCTCACTTCCCTTCAAATGTTTTAACTTCCGGGAAATTTTGTTCTTTTTTTTTTTTTTTTGTGAACTTGATCGTCAGGACTACGTTTTGTGTGTTTCAGAAACAATGCTGGTGTTATGTTCTGCCCTTACCAACTCTCTGAAGATGGAATAGAGATGCAATTTGCAACGAACCACCTTGGTAGGTGAAAGTATATAATGCACCATATGCATTTTCCAGTGTACAGGGTGGTTAAATGGGTCCAAATTATACCAATTTTCAGGGCATTTTCTGTTGACCAATCTCCTCCTTGATAAGATGAAAGAAACTGCAAAAGCCACAGGAATTGAAGGAAGGATTGTGAACTTGGCATCCATAGCTCATATCCACACTTACAGGAATGGAATTATGTTTGAGAATCTCAACGATAAGAAGAGGTATTTGCCTCACCAGAACCAACAAGATTCAGATATTCTGAAAAACCTACTTACAAGGCTGCCCTAGGCAAAGCATACTCGCCCAGTACCCATCTTAATAAATGATAAAATATGACTTATTTTTATTATCATAAAAAATAAAATGAATTAAAATAAAGTTTATTCTTGACCTCATAAAAAATAATAAAAAACTCGTATTTTACTTATTTTGTTTTTTGTAAGGGTTTAAAAATAAAAAAAATAGAAACTTTTTTTTTAATCTGACCAAGGCCTATAAAATATAAGGAATAACCTTGCCTACTTAACATATATAACACGAACCTTTTTCGCTCCAGCTACTCTGACAAAAGGGCATATGGGCAATCCAAGTTAGCAAACATCCTGCATGCCAGGGAGCTTTCTCGTCGCTTGCGGGTAATAAACTGAAACTTTCAGGTTAGTCATCAAGTAGACGACGAAGATTGCCAAGTAAAATTTTCTTTTAACCTTCCCAGGCAGAGGGTGCAAACATTACAGCAAATGCAGTTCACCCGGGATTGATCATGACTAACCTCACGAGACATTCTGCAATTTCATCGAGTATGTCCCAACACATGCATGCATGCATGATCCTGGAACTTAACTTTGTTCAGATATGAAACTTGTTGATATCTTTTCCCTGTCAGGAATTTTCAACGCGTTTACCTATTTCTTGTGGAAGAATGTGCCTCAGGTAACTAACTTCTTTAACTTCTGCTTTCAATTTACATATAAAGTTTATATTGACCTCTTCTCAAAATTCTCAGGGAGCAGCAACAACTTGTTTCGTAGCACTTGATCCAAGACTGAAAGGTGTGAGTGGAAAGTACTTCGCGGACTGTAACGAGATGGAAACGACTGCGTTTGGAAGGAATGAAGAGTTGGCAATGGAGCTCTGGGACTTCAGCAACAAGCTTGTTAACTCCGCTTCAAAACCCTGAACTCTGAAAAAGAAAACTAAAACTGCCAAGCTCCTCAGGCCACCTTTAGATAATATTCATATAAAAATGGAATCCTTAATAGTCAGCCATATTCAGGGCCGTTACTATTGTTTTATAGGTCGGGCTCGACAATATATTTAAGTTTATATGTTTGTATGAAGCATAAATGACTTAATTTATAAGTCTACATACTCAACTAAATATTAAATTACCATTACCATCTTGGTAAAGTTTTTCATTAGATCCTCAAAAAGCTAAATTATATTTAGCAAGATATTTCACAATAGAAACTATTCTTATCAAAACTTGTCTTCAACGTTTTTCTCCTTTGCAATTTCTTGTTGTAAATCTTCATCAACTGTTTGATTTTTACTCAATCTTACTTTTAATTCATTCTAGGTTCTTATATTAGTTATATGCTCAATGCAATTCTCATATTCTTTGAGTCTCTCACTAAGATGCTTCCAATCTTTAAATCCGTCATTTGCTAATTCACTTTGTTTGTTAGTAAATTTGAACAACTTACAACAAAAACAATATACTTTATCTACATGTTTAGAATAAACTAACTATTTTTTATCGTTAATCTCTCCATTACTCAAATTTCTATAATAATAAGAATATGAAAAATAATGAGAGGTATGTCTAAAGAAAACATAAGATTCAGTTTTCTTATAGACTTTTTTTTAACTACAATATCCCTTTCTTTATTATCAATATTATCCTAATTTCTAGGATCATAAATGTCCAATATAGGACTTACTTGCTCATCTGCCTTTAAATTTTTTAAAGTTAATGCATTTAATACATGATCATGCTCACTCAAATTTCAAATATTTTCATTAATATGAATCTCATCGCTTAAGTTTTCTTTATGTTGTTCAAAACTATTTTCACCTAATTCCTCGAGACTCTCACTAGAGGAGCCTACTCTTTTAATAAATTTATTAATTGCTCCTTTTTTGGACTCTATCAACTGTGCTACTTGTTTTCTTTTTTTTTCCATTTTTTACTTCTAGATAAATGTTTTTTAGGCAATATAATATAAATAAATTATAACACAGTTGAACTAAAAAAGAGAACAAAAGCACCTGTATGGAACTAGAAGAAGTATGCAGGCACAACCAAACTCTAATAGCTTCACAATGTATCACAAAGATATATAAATGGTATTATATCTCTAATAGA
Source organism: Erythroxylum suave (assembly GCA_027563595.1). Taxonomy (NCBI): domain Eukaryota; kingdom Viridiplantae; phylum Streptophyta; class Magnoliopsida; order Malpighiales; family Erythroxylaceae; genus Erythroxylum; species Erythroxylum suave. The sequence goes on along the minus strand of JAOSBN010000005.1, from coordinate 46,158,268 downwards.
GAAAAAAATAAATAGCAAATTTTAATATCTGATATTAAAAATAAAAAAACAAAGAGCAAATTTTAATGATAGAGACATATTAGTTTCTAAAAATACAATAAATTAACATACATAGGAAAAATATAGTAAATAATATTCTAAGTTATTAAATATTCTAAGTTTCCAAAGTCAAATATTATCATATTCTATAAGCCGTGGAAATGATTGAATAATAATAATATTATTATTATTATTTTATTATTACGACATATTTAATGGAATCATACGTATTTTTATAATAAAGAAAAATCATTTATGTAGTCTTTAAATTAAGTAACTTAAATGATTTGAATTAGTTATATTATCACTAAACTTATAAGTGAATTCTATAAGAACACAAATCCAACAATTACTAAATTACTTGTGGCAAAGTATAATAAAAATTACAATTAAAAAAATTAAATTATTTATTAATATTAAATTTTTATAAATAATAAGTAATCTAAAAATAAAAAAGAAGATACAAAAATAAATACAATATCATTTAATATAAATGTTATGATTTAAAATGATAATATAATGTCCACGTTAATGACAAATTACAAATTAATTATAATATATTTAAATATTTAATAAGCTAAAAATACTTAAAAATCAGAAACTTTACCTTTAAATTATACTCAGAACTCAGAAGACAGAATCGTGAAATTTGTTGCTACTAATTTTTGAGTTTAAGTACCTTAAATACATATATTGATGAAAATAAAGAAATTAGAAGATAAGAATATAACCTAAATACTTCAAAACTATTTATAATTAACAAGTTAACATTAACCTTAATACTAATAACGTTGTAAGCAACGTTTCCTCCATTAAATGTTTAAAACTCTCAACGTTTTCCTTAAATGTTTAACACTCTCAATGTGATCGTCGTTGTCTCCATTTAAGTACCCATTAAATACTTAAGACCCTTAAGGTCTATTTGGATGGATGTTAATTAATGGAACGGAATGGAATGAAATAAAACAGAAGGGAACGGTTTATAATGGAATAGAATGTAATATATTGAAAAGTTATTTAAGAGAGATTGAAGGGTTCATAATATAATGTAGTGAAACATTGTTTAGAAGATGGATGGAATGTATAATAAATGACTATTATACTCCTGATATGAAAATGATTGTTGGAAGAAGTTTAACCCTATAATTTTAAAACAGAAATCATATTTAATTAAAAAGTCTCACACAGTCATGACAAACAATTTTTTATATATTTTCTATTTTAAAATTATAATAAAATTATTATTTTATTATTAATTATATACAAGTTATTATTAATTATATAAAAATATTATTATTAATTATTTAATAAATTTTATTCTATTATATGTGATTTATATTCAAAAATTATTTATTTATATTTTATTTGTATAGAAATATATGTATAATAATTTTTATATATTTTCTATTTTATTTATAAAAATTTTATTAATAACATTTTTATATAATTAAGAATAAATTGTATGTAATTAATAATAAAATAAAAAATTTTAGTAAATTTTCATTAATGAAAATAGAAAAATATAAAAAATTATTCTCTAATTGTATTTATATATTTATATATAAATATAAATAAAAATAATTATTTTAAATATAAATCACATATAATAGAATAAAATTTATTAAATAATTAATGATAATTAAAAATTTTATTTTATTATTAATTATATAAAATATTATTAATTATTTAATAAATTTTACTCTATTTTATATGATTTATATTTTAAAATTATTTATTTCTATTTTTATTTCTACATAAATATATAAATACAATTAAAGAATAATTTTTAATATATTTTCTATTTTTATTAATAAAAATTTATTAAAAATTATATGCAATTGATTTTTAATTATATAACAATATTGTTTTTAATTATTTAATAAATTTTATTCTATTTTATGTGATTTATATTTAAAATTCATTTATTTATATAGAAATATATATAAACAATTACATAATAAATTTTTATATATTTTCTATTTTCATTAATAAAAAATTTATTAAATTTTTTTATTTTATTATTAGTTATATACAATTTTTATTAATAATATATAAATATTATTATTAGAGTAAGGATAAATAATATAAAAATATTATTAATTATATAGAAGGGCTAGCGGTAGAAGAAATAATTAGTATTAAGAAAAATTATTGAGGCTATATTAGGTAATATCCATTTATTAGTTTATGTTCTATCCGAAACTCCCCTCCAAATCAGAAGTTTCTTATTTTCACTGTTTAGGATTGAGTAGAACGTAACATGAAACCCTCCGCTTCCAACCCATTTCATTCCCTTCCATTATGATACCCTTAACCAAACGATGTAAGTGTGTTACGTTCCATTTCATTTCATTCCTAACTCTTCATCCAAACAGACCTTTAAAGGGCCCCTTTATATGGTGGGCCCCAGGCCATATTAGATATCACCTTCTTCCTGCCCAGGGACGGCTCTGGGCATATTAGATGTCACATTCTTCCTCCTGCCCATCTCCTTTTCTTGCTCACTTTTTCCTGTGGGGACAATAATAAAGAAATTTATAAATTATAGTTTATAGTTTCTTGCATCATGTGGCAATATCATTCAATTGGTTTCTAATTTTACGAATTTGTATTTTAAATTTTATTTAAAAATAACCCATTTATATTTTATATTTTATATTTTTAAAAGAAATTTTCAATTAAAATCTTATTTAATTCCTTAATTTATGAACTCAATTAATGATAAAAAATTTGAACAAGTTTGGCCGATTTAATAGTAAAAATTTTGAACTAATCAATTTTTTTAATTTTTAATTCGATTTATTCTAATAATCTTTTTTGGTAAAAACGAATATATTAATTAATTAATTAGACTAATTTTTGTTAATTAATAAGTTTTTATAAATTAAAATAAACAATTAATTTTTATTTAATAATTTCTTTTTTCAATTAAACTTCAAATTCTTTTATTATATTTCAAAACTTTCAATTTTATTTAATATTAAACCGATTTTATGACGGTCTAATATTAATTGAATTTTTTAAATATTAAACTTTTTATCTAACGATTTTTACTTTTGTTCCGATTTTTAAAATATTTAACTCAACTTAATGAAATCAATTCCTAATTTTTTTCTTATAAAATTGTTACAATTTTAGAATCTACAATACAACAAAATAAGTAAATTAATCATAATACAAAGAAATTAGGAAAGGTTATGTATGCTTTTTTTTCAACGGGCCTCATCGTGCTCCCACAAGCCCGCGGCCCTAACAACCCAAGCAGACCCAACCACCACAACCGCCGCGAAAACTGGTAGAACAATAACGTTAATCCCAGACTTGGTGAACAAGTGCGCCGGAAGGCACGTGGCCTCGCTTGGCACCTCTATCGGAACCCTAAGGTTCCCCTGGCTACAGCCTTCGGACGCCACAGAGGACGAGGAGGATACTACCGAGACGAAGGCAAATTCCGAGGCGAAGGAGGCCACGGCAACGATGACAGTCAAGAGAGCGGTCCAGGTGGCGGCGTAGAGGAGCTGCGGCCACCGCATGCGGAGAGAGGTTAGGAAACTGTGAGATGATAATAAAACTCACAGGTACTTTTATTATTGGTATATTAATGCTATGACTTCGAACCGATGATATAATAATAAAACAATTTGGATGCAATGAAGCAAAATTGCGACGTAAGTTGGGCATGGTAGAGGACCACAAGAGTAACATGCAGCCAGCTAGAGATTGAGACTTAGACAATGTCATGATCACCCCGTTGTACACAACAATTAGCCAACTGTATTTGTTTGTATAGGTACAGGCCATTGGTTTAATTCTATGAAAACTACATTTTTTTTAGGAACACATCCCCTCTTAAGTTAAGGTATTTCTATTTCATTAAATTTTATCCACGTAAATATATAAATAAAATTAAATAATTCATGATTGAAACAGAAACAAACAAAATCTACAGTAGTTTGCCTTGTCAAGATTCAAAGCAACCACGTGATGCTTGGAATAAACTTAAAGTCTTTTCACATGATATCAACTTTTGCTTTTTGTTAAATGATCTAGTATTCAGTGTTAAATGAGCAACCGACGAATCAGAATTTGAGCTAGATAAAACCTTTTTGAGCGGCAATGCTCTATTTTATAAGTTTTTAAAACGAGTTCATTTTTTAAACTCGAACTCGAAACCTTAGTTAAAGATGGAAAAACTCGTGCCGCTTCACAACGGTTTTTGTGGTTGTGACTAGATGATATCAACTTTCAAGTTTTAATGTAATAATGAAGTTGTTTTTTAACTAGACGAAAGAAACAGATCTTTTGTTCCGACTATCCTAATCCAACTCTATTCAAGCGATTCATTAGAATAAATAAGTAAGAATTGAATGACTAGAATGGCTTGGGCAAAGGTAGGGATTACAATTTGGGTTCAAGGTTCGGAGATCCTGTGGGGATTCCCCGTTCGAGGCGAAGATTAGACAAAAATCACCCCATAAAATTAAGGATGAGGTAAATATAACCCACGAGACAGAGTCAGAGATGAGAATGCGTCGAATAATCCTCACCCCGTGGAGACTCCTATTCACGATAATTTTAGAAATACATTATATATTTTTAATTTTATACTCTTTACTAAAAATTGGGTATGATTGACGAAGACTACAACGTTCGGTTGGATTAAATGAAAATTTTAATCGAGTAAATGTTAACAATCGCAGTTCTAAGAAGCACTAATTATTTATGCAAATATGAAAAGTAAGAAACACTAATCATATGAACCAAATTTATTTGAGTGTAAGGTGAGGATTTGGAAATTCGAGTCCCTACAGAAACTTTACGGAGGTGTTGAGGATGAGAAATGAGATAAAAATTACAAAAATTATTCCTACTTCAGAAATCGAGGATCATTGACCAAAAATGGGGACATAATCTTTTGTCCCATTAAACCTGTATCAACTTTGTCCTATTTAATCTCAGTCATTTATTTATGTGAGATCCACGTAAATAAATGGTTGAGATTAAATGAGATAAGATTGGTATAGGTTTATCGGGAAAGAAGATTTGAGGGAAGAAAAATGGGGGTGTCAGGCGAGGACAGCCGCCCCGTTGCCATCCCTAGGCAGAGGATGGCACAGCAAAGGGAACACAAGGTCTGTTCTCGTGGACGAAGAGTTTCAATCAGACTTTTAATCATAACGTGCTAGGTATACTAGGCTACCTACGATAATAATAGGTTTGTCTCCAACTTGGATTGAATAGACACAGTACTGTCTACTGCTCAAGATTTGGATTACTAATAATTACATGGGGTTAGATTCTCCCAATCCTGGTATTTTAATGTATTATTAATTTTAAAATAATTTTTTATAATTTAGTTTTATAATACTAGCTCCTTTTATCATTCATTTCGGTTAAAACCTTTAATTATAAACTCTAAAATTCAATTTAAATAAATAACTAAAAATTTACGAACTAAACTCGAATTGCCTCTAAAAGTTGAAATGACCATATTAATTTCATCTTTTTTTTTCTTTTAAACGAAGGTTTCTATAGTCGTTATTCTTTTGGATGCATATTAAATAAATTTTTATATTAACATAATAGTTTGTAAATCACGTTAATTGAGTATTCCGTATTAAATAAATTTTATACGAAAGGTTCGATCAAAAAATATAAGTAGAGGGATCTGAACATATAACTTTTTGACTCCATATTTTTCATTTCACCAACTCGACTGTCTCATAGGGGACATATTGATTCTATCTGATCGAACTAATAATGTGAATTCTTGTATCCGCAAAGAAAGCAAGCTCATAAATTCGTATCTCTTAGAAGTATGTGTTTCGTATGCCTTATTTGTAAAAAGTCAAACGTAAGAAGACTTAAGAATGTGAATACGACGGATTAAATCCATTCCCCCTACTTGCATTAAATCAAAGTTAGATTGGTAACATGGAGAAGTTTGATGGAGTCACACATCTGCTTTTATTACTGTACATGCACACAACACAAACATGAAGATTGGCATTCAGTGCCATAGTTGACAATTATAACTCAATCTATTCTATTTCAACGAAGTATGGAACATCGATCCATTTAATAATGTTCACACCTTTCTTCCTTGAGCATATGGAAATAAAAAGAGTGGAGAAAAGACTAGAAGAGGGCATAGAGATGGTAAGCTCGTAGTCCGAAATAGAATTTCCGAAAATTTGGTTAACATAAGGTATTCAAGTAAAGATTTTATTTCCTTTCTGTTTGAAATTCGGAATTGATTGAAGCTAAAATTTCTTCATTTTCACGAACATCGAACGAAAAAGAAAGGGTAAAAAAGAAATTTTGTTTTTCAACAATTTGGGGAATGAAAACTGAACTGTCTTTTTAGCTCTCTCCGAAACCAATTTTCCTTTTTTGACCTCATTTTTAAACAACTCGATTTTTTCAAAAATTCTTTTTTAATTTATCAAATAAAAGAAAAAATTGGGTCATCAAAAAAATGTTCTTTATAAAAGAAATTATAAACAAACTTTCACAATAAAAAAGAAATTCAATTCTATTATTTCGATTCATCACTCAAAGTTGAATCAGACCTCAAATATTAAGGATTGATTTGGGGGAGCGATAGCAGTTGTAACCTATTAAAATCAGCCTGCTGAAATAATGAATACTTATGTGTTTATGATTACTGTTTTGGTAACTATTAAAACATGAAAATATGTGTTTAACAAGTGTAGTTGCGATTGCTGAAAAGAGATAAAATGACTAAAAAACTCATTGATTTAATAAACTATTAATTGTTGTATAAATAATTAAAAATACATTATTAGTCATATAAATTTAAAATTATAAATAATAAAATATTAAATTAAAATAAGAAAATATAAATAA
>JAOSBN010000005.1:46134631-46151259 GCA_027563595.1 Erythroxylum suave | reverse complement strand
AAAATAAGAAAATATAAATAAAATAAATTTAGTAAATAAAATATTTCATAAAAATATATTATTAGTCATATAAATTTTAATTTTAAATAATAAAATATTAAATTAAAATAAGAAAAATATAGATAAAACAAATTTAGTAAATAAAATGTTTTATAAAAAATATATTATTAGTCATATACGTTGAACTTGTTTTCTATTAGTTGAGGGCATAATGGAAAATAATAGGTTTAGTCATATACGTTGAACTTGTTTTCTATTAGTTGAGGGCATAATGGAAAATAATAAGTTATTAATGAAAAGAAGAATTTATACCGCAGAAGCACTTTCCTACGGCAACTAGATCTCTTTCTACTTATCGATTTCTGCGGCAACATCACACTTTCTTTTAACCTCCAATTGTTCACTCGCAGATCCAAACATGTAACTGCGTTTAGAAACTGTTGTAGATAAATACTTATCCCCACCACACCGTAGATCCAAACACAGCCTTAGCATAAATCTAATTTTGTAAGTTTAAAAATATTCATCAAAATATAATAAAACAGTATTGTTTTGTATGGAAAAAAAACCCTAAATTTTAAATATGAGATCATCTCAAGTTTAAAAAAAAAAAGACTTGAGGTAAGTCTTGATCTCAAATATAAAATTAAAAAAACTCAAACGTAATTAATTTAAATTGATTAAATTCGAATCCTTTTATGACATTTGATAACTTTATTTAAAGAAATGTAAATAGTTATTTAAGTTTTTATGTATAACCTTCAAAGATGAAGCAATCTTAATCTTAAAAGGCGATGGAACAAACCCAAAATAGAGTTGAAAAAGAGAGCACGTCAAGTAATTCGTGGTGGTTGCCTCTTGACCACCTTTGCACTTCGGCTTTTTCATGAAATTACGTATTGAAATGAATGTCCATTAAATAGAAAAGTCTAATTTATATAATATTTTATAAATTACATATTTTAAATATATTATTTGATAAATTCATATTTTAATTTTTATTTGATAAATTAAAATTTTTAATTGTTAATCTCAATTAACCAAATTATTTAACTATCACAAAATTAATATTTTTTTTTCTTCAGGACTAAGAGGTATTTCATTTCCCTTTGTCTTTCCTTTTTGTCTCCTTACACAATGACGTAAATTGTTGTATGAAGTTAATGAACATTAATGATTCGTTGTTTGTTATGCCGTAACACTCATACCAAATTTTCAACGACTAATCAGATATGATTAAGACCTTGCTTAATTGCTTCAGAAGACTAATTAGATGTGATTATGACACCAATGAGATATCTTGATGACTTTGCTTTAAACGACTAATCACATGTGATTATGAGACTAATAAGATACGATTATGTCCCTTCTTGACACTAGTCATCACTACATAAACTCAAAACTCAAAAACTCCAATTTTGCATGGTCCCATTCTTCCATATACATCTAATGTATATACTTATTACATCACTACTATTTTCAAGATGTAATAAGTATTGTTTTAGTAATATTAAGATGTAATTAGTACTGTTTTAATAACTTTATGGTGTAAAGTAATATTAGAAATAGCAATAAGAATTTACTTGAATTTTTGTAATTCGATGAGATGCAAATGATATCTTTAGCCTAAACTGGAAGTACATGTATTAAGTCAAATAATGAACAGGAACAAAAGTAATGATACGATTATGATGATTGGTGATACAGTGTAGATGTAGCTAAGTAAGTTAAGGGGGGATGAAAAATATTGATATGATTATGGCGAAGATATAGGTGAAAATAAATGGTGGTGTGGTATGGAAACAGGTGCCATCAAGTTATGGCAGAGATATGGTACGAAAAAGGTCGGAGGTCGTTGTGGGATATTAACAGCTCTACACCGACGATCATTTATAAGCACACAACTATAAAGACTAAAGTACACACACTGGTCCTGACCACCCTACAGTCTCCAAGACTTGTTCATGCTTTTCTTTCTTGTCATTGTTCTTCTTCTTCTTCTTCTTAAATCAATCAACAATAGCTTTCTTCTACACCCTACTCACTAGTATCATTTTTAGTCTAAAGTTTTGTGTCTTTTTGTGTCTGTGTTTGTGAACTGAGTGAGTGGTTTTTAGGAAAATGGACATATTCTCTTTAGCAACAGGGAGGGCTGGCCCCAGTGGTTTTGGATCCGCTTCTACTGCTGAACAAGTCACTCAAGGAATTGATGCAAGCAATCGTACTGTTATTATTACCGGTCAGCCTCTTCATTTCCTTTTTTGCTGCTAAATCAAAGTACATGCTTTCTCATGTTGGTTTTTTGTTGCTAATGTTGGGAATTCATAGGTATTCGTGTTTGGCTTATGATCCTCTTACATGGGCTCGCCAACTTTGCATTATTATATTTTCTCCTTGTTCTCTTACGTGACGAACACTTCTGTGATTCTTGTGGCTTATTGATCTCTCCCAGCAAACATTGTTGTTTCAGATACACTAACTCTTTGTCTTCTTCCTCTCTTCTTTTTGTGTTTTGAACACTCTTAGAAATTCTTTTGGTTCATCTTTTATCATCTCCTTCAAGTCTGAACCAAGTTTTCATCGGTGATAATTGTCTTGTTCCACATAACTTCTTTTCTGGATTTATCTGCAGCTTTCCTTCCGGATTTCCGCCTTTGACGTTTTTTGTTGTTTTCTTAATTCATAAATCATGTCCATACTATGAAAAACTAATTAGAACTTGAACTTATGATCCCGTAGTTTGCTTCTAACGTACAATAGTCAAGGCAATGTTAAGCTTCTGAAAATGGAGGACCTCAGGATTTGGAAGTTGCAGTGACTCTGGCCTTGTAAAGGGCAGCATTAAAGAGAAATTCATATTGTTTTGAACTTTTTATGAACATAACAGCAGGAGGGTCCAGCAGAACTTAAATCAACTAGGCCCTCTTATTGATTAAGGTTGTGAATTCAAAGTAACATGAGGGGACAAATGGGTCTGTAACCCTCTTGTTTCAATGCAACAACAAACTTAAATTATAGATCAAATGTCTTTAAGGGCTTGAACTTCCCTTTCTGTGCTTGGTTTTCAGGATAATAGTGATAAAACCACAAGAATGTCTGCCCTTTGCTCAGGGTTTAAAATTTGTTAACATGTTTACGCTTTTCGATGAAAAGGGTGAAATCTGACAAGTTAAATGCAGGTGGAGCAAGTGGGATCGGGTTGGAGACTGCAAGAGTATTGGCTCTACGTAACGCTCATGTCATTATTGCTGCAAGGAACATGGAAGCTGCAAATGAAGCAAAAGAACTTATCCTGAAGAATCATCAAAGTGCTCGCGTGGATGTTATGAAGCTGGATCTGTCTTCTGTCAAATCCGTCAGAGAATTTGTTAACAAATTTCTTTCTCGTGACGTACCTCTTAACATCTTAATGTGATCTCTCACTCCCTTCAAATGCTTTTAAATTCTGCGAAATTTTGTTCTTCTTTGTTTTTTTTTTTTTTTTTGTGAGCTTGATCGTCAGGAATACGTTTTGTGTGTTTCAGAAACAATGCTGGAGTGATGTTCTGCCCTTACCAGCTCTCTGAAGATGGAATAGAGATGCAATTTGCAACGAACCATCTTGGTAGGTGAAAGTATATAATGCATTATATGCATGTTCCAGTGTACAGGGTGGTTAAATGGGTCCAAATTATACCAATTTTCAGGGCATTTTCTGTTGACCAATCTCCTCCTTGATAAGATGAAAGAAACTGCAAAAGCCACAGGAATTGAAGGAAGGATTGTGAACTTGGCATCCATAGCTCATATCCACACTTACAGGAATGGAATTATGTTTGAGAATCTCAACGATAAGAAGAGGTATTTGCCTCACCAGAACCAACAAGATTCAGATATTCTGAAAAACCTACTTACCATATATAAACATGAACCTTTTTTGCTCCAGCTACTCTGACAAAAGGGCATATGGGCAATCCAAGTTAGCAAACATCCTGCATGCCAGGGAGCTTTCTCGTCGCTTGCAGGTAATAAACTGAAACTTTCAGGTTAGTCATCAAGTAGACGATGAAGATTTCCAAGTAAAATTCTCTTTTATCCTTCCCAGGCAGAGGGTGCAAACATTACAGCAAATGCAGTTCACCCGGGATTGATCATGACTAACCTCATGAGATATTCTGCAATTTCAACGAGTATGTCCCAACATATGCATGCATGATCCTGGAACTTAACTTTGTTCCGATATGAAACTTATTGATACCTTTTCCCTGTCAGGAATTTTCAAGGCGTTTACCTATTTCCTGTGGAAGAATGTGCCTCAGGTAACTAACTTCTTTAACTTCTCCTTTCAATTTATATATAAAGTTCACATTGATCTCTTCTCAAAATTCTCAGGGAGCAGCAACAACTTGCTACGTAGCACTTGATCCAAGACTGAAAGGTGTGAGTGGAAAGTATTTCGCGGACTGTAACGAGATGGAAACGACTGCGTTTGGAAGGAATGCAGAGTTGGCAATGGAGCTCTGGGACTTCAGCAACAAGCTTGTTAACTCTGCTTCAAAACCCTGAAGCCTGAAGAAGAAAACTAAAACTTCCAAGCTCCTCAGGCCATCTTTAGATAATATTCATATAAAGATGGAATCCTTAATTTTCATAGTCAGCCATATTAGATATCACCTCCTTCCTCCTGCCCATCTCCTTTTCTTGTTCACTTTTCTTATGGGGACAATAATGAAGAAATTTATAAATTATAGTTTATAGTTTCTTGCATTATGTGGCAAAATCATTCAATTGGTTTCTAATTTTATGAATTTGCATTTTAAATTTAATTTTTAAAAAATAAATAATCCATTTATATTTTGTATTTTATATATTTAAAAGAAAATATCAATTAAAATCTTATTTAATTCCTTAATTTATCAACTTTTTTTTTATTTTTCAATTCGATTTATTTTAATAATCTTTGTTGTTAAAAACGAATATATTAATTAAGTAATTGAACTAACTTTTGTAAATTAATAAGTTTTTATAAATTAAAATAAACAATTAATTTTCATGTAATAATTTTTCAATTAAATTTTAAATTCTTATATTATATTTCAAAATTTTCAATTTTATTCAATAATAAACCGATTTTATGACGATCTAATATTAATTGAACTTTTTATTTAAATCTTAAAAAGTTCAATTAATATCTTTCGTGGATAACTTAAAGGTGTCTTTCTATACTTGAAACCCTCTGTAGGTTAATAAAAGAAAAAATTAAACCTTTTATCTTTTGGTTTAACTTTGGCTCCTATTTTTAAAATATTTAACTCTAACTTAATGAAATCAATTCCTAATTGTTTCTTATAAAATTGTTGCAATTTTAGAATCTACAAGAAAACAAAATAAGTTTTATAAATTAATAAACTTTTATAATTCAAAATAAATAAATAGTTTTTATTTAAATATTTTTTCAATTTTTTGATTATATTTTAATTTTTTCAATTTTATTCAACATTAAACTGATTTTATGACATTATAAAATTGATTAAACTTTTTAAATCTTTTATCTTTCAGTTTATATTTTTGAAATATTTAACACTAAAGAAAATCATTTCCTAATTGTTCCTTATAAAAATAAAATTGTTACAATTTTAGACTCTACAATACAACAAAATATCAAAATTAATCAGAATACACAGAAATTAGGAAAAGTTCGTATGCTAAATCTGTTTTTATTTTTCAACGGGCCTCATCGTGCTCCCACAAGCCCGCGGCCCTAACAACCCAAGCGGACCCAACCACCACAACCGCTGCGAAAACTGGCGGAACAATAACGTCAATCCCAGACTTCGTGAACAAGTGCGCCGGAAGGCACATGACCTCGCTGGGCACGTCTATCGGAACCCTAATGCTCCCCTGGCTACAGCCTTCGGACGACGAGGAGGATATTGCCGAGACGAAGGCGAATTCCGGGGCGAAGGAGGCCACGGCAACGATGACAGTCAAGAGAGCGGTCCAGGTGGCGGCGTAGCGGAACAGCGGCCACCGCATGCGGAGAGAGGTTAGGAAGGAGCGAGACATGTTGATGAGAGGAAGTGCGTAGAGAGATAATAATACTCACATATATATATATATATATAGTGAGGGAAGCTGGCGTTTAACAACTAGTGAAGATGGGGATATTTTGGTGGTGGTGGTTAGGGATTTGGAGAACTGAAAGCTGGAGAAAGAAAGAGGAGTTAGTCAACGGTCAGGTCGGTTGACCGGTCAGATTGGATTGGGTGTGACTGTGAAGAGAGATGGGTTGGGTAGGATAGCGCAAATTTTGTCGTTTCCTTTACACTTTTTTCTATTTTTTTTAATGACACATTATGAATATAATTCTTAAATTTTAAAGTGGAAATTATTAACATTTTTAAATTTTTAAAAAACCATATTAAAAAAAAGTGGAACTAATCAATCGTAGGTTTTCTTTTTGAGAATTTAAAAAACAATCATTAACAAATAGAGAAATTTACAATAGGAGGGACTCTCCCACGTGAGATAGATACACTTGAACACTTACATATCAAAGGTAAAAGCAAAACGGCAACGTACATAATAAGTGAAAACGAGGTCATTTAATAATTAGGGTATAACAAACCATTACTTTCTCGAGACATTCAGAAGCTTCTCAGTTTCGGAGGGAGATGACTGGAGCGATACTCTGGCGATGAGACTATCCATGTGTCTCCCTGGAGTATTTCCACTCTTTACTCTTCGCTAAGGAGATCTCAAACTTAGGAAACATACTCAACTAGAAAGTCGAGATGTCTTGTAATGATTAGCACCAGCTAGGATATTTGCATTGACTAAAGAGGAAGCAGAAGCAGCTCCAAAAGTTGTTACTGATATGATTACATTATTTTACGATGACATTATTGTTTTGATTGATTTGGAGTCTACCCACTCTTTTATTTTTACAAGTATGATTTTATATGATAAAAATTTGAGTACGTTAGATAGTCTTTTGATGGTTAGCACCCCGATTGACTAGTATGTTATTATTAGTTATGTTTATCGGGAATAATTATAGGCTATTTTGATTAAATTGTTTGTGTATTTATTCTGCTCCCACCAAGGAATTACATTCTTTTTATTTTGTTATTAACTTTAATTGTGATTATTTTTATTTTTAAAGTACCCTAATTTTTGGTACTTTGTCGCTATTAAATAGAAACAGAAACTCGGACCAACAACTGCTTTGAGGACTTCACTCGGCGATGTCAGATCAAAGGAGATGATCTCCTCCTCCTTTCTAAATATGAATCTTCACAAAATACCAATCTATATGTTGAGAACAGAGATCTGTAGGGACAGCTGCGCGACTAGGAAGAAGCTTGTCTGAGAAAGCCCTTTCCTTTCCAACTGGTAAGTTCAGAAAAACTTGTATACTTCATTAGTTTCTTTAAGTATGTGAATTAAATAAACATATCTACTTCTAAACTGTATCTGAGCCCATGGTTGATATGTTGCTTTCAGGTTGATATGTTGGTTTCAGTGGATCACAAATGGAATGGCGAAGCTAATTAAGGGACAGGAATGCCCTTCACAAGAACAATACTCTTTACACCAGCCAGAAAGAACAATGCAAATATTCATCATACTTGGGACAGGTTCCGAATTCAGATATACAAAGAAAGTACTGTAACAGTTCTGATATCCCGCGTGTTCCTTATCATCAGCATCACTCCCTCATCTGTAGCTCTTCCTGGGCATCCCATCGTCCAGGATATCACCCAGGGAAGCCAATGCATCTTCGAATTTCCCAATTTTGAGAAAACCTCTTATCATGTTACTTTCATTTTCGGAGCATTTCGATTTCTCCGTAACCATGACAACAAGCTTTATTAGTGTTTCCTCCATGGACAAAGCACGAAGCCCCTCAGCAAGCTTGTAGAATGAAGAGAATTCTGGTAAAATTCCTTTTGTTATCATCTCAATCAAGAAATCAACAGCTTCTCCTATAGGCCCTCCACCATTGCACAACCCGCGGAAAACTATCTTGTACGATATAGCATCTGGAGGATCACCCTTCTCCATCATTTCTCTAAATAGCCTCACGGCTTCTTTCGTTCTTTTCCTTCTAAACAATGCTTTAATTACAGGATTATACGCATGTGGAGTCAGAACAATGCCTTTTATCTGAATACTTCTAAGGAGTTTAGTTGCGACCTCAATTCTACCTGCCTTACACAACCCCCCAATCAAAGTCCCATATGTAACAATGTCCGGTTCGCATCCGTTTGAAGTCATGGTTTGAACAATATCTGCTGCCTTTTTTATATCCCCTTCCCTGCAGAAGTAGTTAAGGAGTGAACTGTAAGTGAACTTATCGGGTTTCAATCCATCCATAATCATCTGGTCCATCAGTTGAGCAGCTTCCTCCACTCTCCTGCTCTTACAAAGGCCATCGATAAGGGTATTATAGGTAACAGCATTCCTCGAAACCCCTTGGAGTTCCATGTCGTCGAAAATTTCCTCCGCTTCCTCGATCCTCTTGTTTTTGCAAAATCCATCAATTAAGGTATTGTAAGTTATGACATTTCGAGCACAGCCACCTAGCTCCATTTCTTTAAGCAAGCTCAAAGCTTCCTCCAGCTTCCCTCTACAGCAAAGGCTGTCAATCAACATGTTGTAAGTGAATTCATCAGGTCGGCATCCACTATTCTTCATCTCCTCGTACAATTCCATTGCAATTGAATGATTTCGCGTCAAACACAAGCCTTGTATGAGAGAATTAAATGTACAAACATCTGGCGATATCCCTTTACTAGTCAATACACGGGCAAGTTTAGTAGCCTCCTCAACCTGATTATCTTTGCATAACATACTAATCAGCGTATTGTAAGTTACTGTGTTTGGAGAGCAATCCCTTGAAATCATCTGGTCAAGGATTTCCACAGCTTCTTCAACTTCACCCAACTTGCACAAACCAGCAATCATGGAGTTATATGTATAAACATCAGGATCAAAACCTTCCTGAAGCATCATATCCATAACCTCTAAAGCATGTTTAACATGTCCTGCCCTGCACAACCCATTGACCACTGTATTAAACGTAAATTTATCTGGGAAAAACCCATGGTTTGACATTTCATCTATGAATCTTAAACCTTCCTCAATCTTTCCCTCTTTACAGAACCCATTAACCAAGACATTCACAGTCACATTAGTCACAGGGCATCCAGCTTCCACCATTTGCTCTCTTAATCTAAGAGCACCATCCAAATTTCCTTCCTCGATAAACCCTTGCATCAAAGTAGTGAACGTTTTCTCATCTGGAGACAAACCGTAGTTTGGCATCTCCTCCATCATCATTATAGCAGGCCTAATTTGATGAGCTCTACACAACGCTTTTATCAATATATTAAAAGTGGAAACATCAGGCTTAATCCCTCTACTAACCATGTTCGAATGTGCCGTCTCAACCAACTTAAGTTTGCTTCCCTCGACCATTAAATTCAACAGAAAATTAAAAAAATGGGTGTCTGGTTCCAACCCAAACTCAGCTTCCATAAACCCAGGAACACCAAGTACATCCTCGTACAACCCAAAACTCGCATAACTCTCAACAAAAATCAAGAAAGTACCTCTACTAACTTGGCAACCAGATTGCTTTACCTCTTGCAAGACGCTTCTCATCGAATCAAAAGACCCATTTTTTCCAAGCTTGCGAAGAATTTCTTCGTATATGGATATAGTGGGCACGAAGTTAGGCTGTTTCGAGGCCCAATGGAACAAGCGAATTGCGGTGGAATCGTCGATTTGGTCACGGATGGTTTGGAGGAGTTGTGAGGGAGTGAAGTCTGCAGAGAGAGGCATAGGGTTGGAAGACAACGAATGAGCAATGAGTAACTCATGGTGATTTGGAGTGGAGACAAGACATGGGGTGAAACCATAGTTGGGTTTATACGAGAAAGAGAGGACATGATGTTGTTGGTAGTGGAAATGAACACTTGGGTACCATTTAAGACATGAAGAGAAGGCCATTGAAGCAATTCAACGAACATGTAACATGCGAAGGTGTGAGATTAGAGAGACTCGAGTACACAGAGAACAAAGCTTTGCTCTCTCTGAGGCAGTGTGGGCAAAGTGAAGCGTAGCTTAACAGAGAGATGAAGCGACAATGACAAAGAGGCAGCACTATACGACGCCGTTTGATGGACACGTGTTATTAACTTATTATATTCCTGGTTCTTAGGTCTGGGCGTCTGGCTATTAGAATCACGGCTATATCATCTCGTTTAAAAATATTTAATTTTTATTTTTAACACTAAATTATATTACTTTATTTAAAAATTGTAAACATATCGTATTCTTATCTTCTGGTTTATGTTATTTTATACTTTTTATTAAAATTTTCTTAATATTTTCCTAATTTAATGTACTTCTAATTTCTTCTCTCGTGTTTTAATATTTTTATATCAACATCTCAATTAAATATAAAAATAACTAAAGCACCAAGTAAGAGATATAATTAAAATTTTAGCATCATATGATATTCTCATTGATTAAGAGAGCTTAAAATTTTACTTCATTAGTGAATTATGCATTTAATAATAAGTCAATATAGATTTAGGGATGCCAGGCTCAACTCGAGCCAATTTGACCCAAAAACTCAGTCCTAACAAGGAGACTGGACTGAATCCAGCTCAAAAATTGCTTGTTCCTAATTTCCTGAGGTTATTATTCAAAAGTAAAAGAAAAGAGTTCATAGATTTAGAATCTATTTGGTTGAACTTTTGGAGAATGAATAAGTACTTTTTTACACTACAAAAGCTATTTAAAAAAAAAGTGTTTGCCCGTAAAATCTGAAAATATTTTTTTAATAGAAATATTCTTTTTAGAAGTTAAAATACAACTTTTTAAGAATCTCAAATTCAGAACTTTTCAAAAGAGCTCTTATCAAAAAAATTCTACTAACAAAAACTCTACTAATATAAACCCATTCAAACAGGCTCTTAATAGGCTGATTTCTCATCGGACTCAGTTTCTCGACCCAAACCCATTCCTACATGTATTAAAGTAAAATAATATAAATAGACTTCGAAAAGAACTAAATGGCACTACTCAATATCTAGCTTATGATGTCTAAAATGTGGATGGTACGATGGTAACGAATCCCATGTCTCTCAAACCTAAGAGCTGTTTCTCAGGTTTTGCCCAATCACTGAGATGCGAATTATGTCAAAAATTACAGCCTAGAAGAAGTAGAGACTAAGCAGTTGACACTAAACCGTCAATCTAGAGAACACGGCAAATCTGTTTTCTTGGTAGATACAAATATACATTGCGTGTCATGATCCAATGAATTAGTAAGTGGGAACATTCAAGAACTTGACATTGAGCATTCAAAGAAGATAATCAGGGCAGAATACTTCCAACTTTCATAACGAAACTAAATGTGTCATCTAACCCTTGGCAAACAGTTACATACTGGCTTGTAGATATAAGCCACAAGAAGACACCCAATACATAGGTTCTACAGGAAACAAATCACAAGATATACCAGAAACCACAGATTCATGCCTCGGATCAATAAAAGATTTTAGGGGAAAAAGACTTGGAAATGGACACCACAATTATCTCAGTTCACCATCCACAAGCTATAAACATTTCACTCCACTAAAGAAGACTGACCGAAGTCCCTGATGGATGGCCTATATATTTCACATTCAGTTGGCACGGCTTTTAAAGACATCAAGACCCATCTCAGATGGATCAGTTGCCTGTAACTCTACCTGAATACCATCTAGCTCTCTCTTGAATCTGTCTTTGGAACTTGCATAAATCATCTTGCTTCGAACCCTTGACGTATCAGGTGACCTTCATAAAATAAAACGGGATAAAAAGATAAACTCAACAGATACGCAGCAAGAAAGAGAACTCAGCAAGGAAATTTTCTATTACCATGCGATGAAGAAAATTCTGCTCTTTTGGCAATTCTCTTCAGTAACAAAATCAAAATCATAAACAGCATATCGGCACTCTTCAGCAGGAAGACTCTTCGCGAAATCTTCATAGCTTTCAGTTGGCTCACCAACCTTCTCCACAATCACTTGCTTTTGCTTCTCCTCAATCTTGAAGACAATATAACGATAGGTTCTTTTAGCCTTAAGCTCCAAGAATTTTAACTTGCAGTCATCGTGGACTGCCATACCAGAAGCTGCATTGGCCTGAGAATCACATAAAGCATTAGTAAGACAACTTGCCAATATTATTTTGAATAAAAAATAATAATAAGATTCTGAAGGACAATATACAGTTTCAAATTTAAGAAAATCCACAAAGACAAAGATACTAAAAGCAAAATACCTGACACAACAATCAACGATATAGCACCAGCTCGGAGTAATTGAATATTCAAGAGGAATCATGTATCACTCAATTTTCCCTCTCAAAAGATGAAAAGAGACTGAGACCTACTCTGCAATCAGATATATGAAATCGATATCGCTTCCGCAGATCATTTTCTTTATTACAAAGTTTGAAAGATCTAGCTGAATTTTGACTCATTATTGACCACAGTTTCTGAGTCTCCAAACAGTACAAAATCACAAAGTAGCCAGATCGACCGATTAAATCAACTAAATGAGCAACATCATCAACAATAAATCTGGACACTAAATCAGTTAAAACCCTATCAATAATCAAAGAGGCGCTAGAACTGCATGATCCAGCGCAATTGTCAGTTAATTAACATCAACCCAGATCTGCAAGTCACAGCATCAAATAATAGTCGAAGAACCAGAAACGAACCAAAATCCCATAAAAAGGACTAGATGCAAATCCAGTGGCTAGATCAGCCACAAATCAATATCTCATGTCGAACAAAAAGAAAAACCGAATCATCTAAACCAACAACAAATGAAGCATCCACGAAAAAGTATAGTCGACGAGTCCTCACCATTGCGCTTCGGCCGCCGGAGACTAGTCAGAGCGTAGAAAAATCGACGAGAAAGAAAGGAGAAAGAAAAAAGGTCTCCTCCGATAACGAGGGCTGCGCGTGTCTGCGATGGAGACGATGAGTTTTAGCAATCCTCTTTATTAGGTGATGTGTTGTTGGGGAATTTTTATGGTGGGTGTGTTGTACAGTGAAATTCGGGTGTGAGGGGATGGTGGTCCAATCATACGTCGCCACATCGTGAAATGTCGATTTCAAGAACAGTGGCGTAGGATAGCGGCTGCTCCCTTCTTCTTTTTTTTTATTACAACGAAAAAAAACCAAAAATTACAAATGAGTCTGACCTCTCCGATACAAATGGCCTTGTCGATCTAGTTAGAGGAACCTCCTCGTCTCTAGTGGTGGGTCTTGAAGAGTATATACTCCGAGTTGCGCTGTCCTAACTAAGTGAGCCAAGCGATTTGCATTTTGATTCCTTTCTCGGTATACATGTTAGATCCTCGTCTCCCAAGCCTATCCCAGCAAAGTTCTCGAATTGCCTGCATCAGAAAAAAGTCATTAGTACGTAACTAACCTGTAGAAGAAATAATATTGACTACCTCTGCCGAGTCCACCTCCAGTATAATCCGCCGATGACCCTAGTTCCATATCAAGTTGAGCCCCAATAATATGTCATGCAATTCTGCTCCCATTGGATGAGCATACCCTAAACTTAGTGATAACACCACCACATCACTGTCCGGTGCAATCCCGGATGAGTCCCCCTGTCGTGGCGCCTGCCGATTCATGTTAGACCGCCCAATCGGTATTAACTTTGACCCAACCCTCAAGTGGAGGTTACCAAACTACTGCCTGCCCTACAGCCAGGCCTAATGTCGCATGAACTCTGCTGGTCATCCTATGAGCTTTTTGGATCCAGTCCACATACTCAAGCAAAATGTGATGGCCAGCAGTGGCTACTCAAACTCATCCTCAAAAATACTCTTGTTCTTCCACTGCCATATATATCAACAGGAGACTCCAAATATGATTGCCTACCCAATCCCCTGCTGGCTGAGGTTGGACTGGAGCCATGTCTCCATAGGTATCTGCAGGAAGGAAGCTGCATGTCCTGTTGAATTTAGTTGCCGCCAAACATTTTGAACCCGTGGACAATCACGGATCGGATGTAATGTGGTTTCTTCTAGTCCACATGCCTGACAACTTTTATCCGTGGCGAGGCGCCTCCTAACGCGGCTGCTCTTTAAGGCTCAAGCGGCTTCACTTTAACTAATTATTACATACTTAAACTAAGTAGAGGTATAAAAGTATCATATTTAAATTTTATTGCTAAAATGATGTGATTAAGGATATATCATAATTTTAATTTTGTATTAGATATAGGAATTTTTAAATGTTTTATACTATTAATAGCCTACAATTAATATGATAATTAGTTTATTTTAAAGTTATTTTAAATTATAAATAGTATAAAATATAATTTTATTAAAAATATGTATTTTATTTGGTATAAGTGAATTTAGATATTTCACTTAAGAAATAATATCTCCTAACTTATATGTATTATTATAATGTATTTTTATTCTTTATTGTATTTAGTAGATTGTAATCACATATAAAATAAATTTTAATATTTCATAATAATACTATAACATATGATTTTAACAATTAATATTGAATAAAATTACTAAATTAACTTTAAAAACAATATTTTAAAAAATTACACTTATTTAAAAGTTTAACCAGTATTAGATAGTTATAAAATATATACATAATAAAAATTAAATAAATTTGAAGAATTTAAAATAAAATTTAAAGAAAAATCATTGCTATCCATCAAATAATTGAAATTTAATTGAAAAAGAAGATTATTAGATGAAAATTAATTGAGTTATTTGAGTTTATAAAATTAATTAATTTATGAACCATCAAATTTAATAATAAATTAGACAATTTTAAACAATAATAATTACTATAATAAATCAATATGAAAAATTAGAAGCTGAATCGAAAAATTATTCGATTTAAAATTTTTATAATTGACCTCCGACCGAATCGATTTAATATCAAGCGATACTTATTATACTTTATTATATGTGACATATTACACTTAAACTAATCTTGTATTTATATTAGGCGTTCGTGTCATTAGTTAGTAGTTGAACTAATCAAAATTTCACTATCATTCTTTTTCTTTAATTAAGTTTTAACGCAACGAGGGCATAACTTGCACGAAAACACTATAAGTTTTTAGGGTGTTTTAATATTGTGTTATTTAATTTGATCAAGTATTTATATAGACTCCACGTAAATATATAAATAAAATTTAATAAAGAATAATCAAAACAGACGATCTAATCCAGAATACAACGGCAGGTCTCTAAAAGATATTCTTATTGCAAATTGAGGGCTAAAGCATTCGAGCATGGAATTCCGTTTATAATAACCTTTTTTAATCTTGTTTAATATCTAAAATCACGTCGTTCTGACTATTAGATATGAGTTTAGAGAGTAAGATTGGACAGCGCTATTTTAAACAGAGGATCTGAATAGAAAATATTCAAGTATAATCATTATTAAAATATAAATTTTTTAGTTAAAAATATTTATTATAAGATAATAACTTTAAATTTTAAAAACTAAGTTCTTTAGTAAAACATCTATCAAATTATCTTGATAAAGCTTATTATATGATTAATTATTTGCGCATAAAATAAAGTTTGTATAACTACTATGATCTTGACAATTATTTCTATTCATATATAAAAGAAATTTTTAAAATATTTTTTATAATTTATAATATATTTAGGTAATTTAAATTGGTGTTACATACGATAGACTGTTTGGCAACATAAAAATAAAGAGCACTTTTATTAATTTTTAACTATATTTTTTTGAAATAACAATTATTTATGAATGCAAATAATATTTAAAGTATAGTAAACAATAAGTAAAGCACAATATATTATGTTTACATTTGATAACCATCTTGTAGGGAATTTTGGAGGGTATGAAAAAAGGAGAATGGGTATAAAATGAAAGATTGAATTTGGTAGGGGATTATAATTATAGAATCATTATTTTGATTAACCATTTTTGGGTAATCCTCCATTCTGCTCCTAATCTAGAGGAATAGATATCATTGCTCTTTAAATGTTTGTGATAATTAATGAAAATATAATTCATTCATTAATTAAAATATTATAATTAATTAATTAAAATATAATTAAATTAAAAGATTATTATTTATTATATTATATTATATTATAATTAATTAAAATACAACTAACTAATATAATTATTCATTAACTAAATATTGTAATTAATTAATTAATTACAATATAATTAATTACAATATATTTAATTAAAAATTATTATTTATTAACTAATTACATTATAATTAATTAAAATATAATTATTCTTCAATTGAAATATTATAATTAATTAATTAATTAAAATATTATTAATTAATTAATTAAACTATAATCAATATTTTAAAATATAACTAATTTAAAATATAATTATTCATTAATTAAAATATTGTAGTTAATTAATTAGTTAACTACAATATAATTAATTGAAATATAATTCATTCATTAATTAAAATATAGTAATTAATTAAAATAAACTTAATTAAAATAATAATAATAATTAGTTACAATATAATTAATTACAATATTTTAATTAATTAATATATTAATTAATTAAAATATAAAAA
>JAOSBN010000005.1:46081702-46116039 GCA_027563595.1 Erythroxylum suave | reverse complement strand
AATAATGCACATGTTGATATGATGAATGACCATAGATCTGTCATAGACGTTCCTTTTTTTTCCCAAAAAAAATTGCTTTTTCGGCAAATTTGTGCCAAGAAGACCGCTTTAGAGGTTTATGTTTCTCTCCTTCTATCAAATCAGATCTTTTTTGTGTTAGCAATTTCAAGGATTTGTTTCGATATTGCTAATTATCTGATCATGCAGTCCTTTGTATATGTCTGGTCTGGTGTATACCTAGCATCAATAGGATTCAATCATGTGGTGGGTGAAGAAGTACAAAACAGTTCGGGCTTATTCTGATAGAAAATAGTTTGGTGTTCTTACAAAAGTCTCTAAAATATTTTTTTCCTGGGCATGAAAGCTTTAGCTGGCCTTTGGCTATAATTTCTTTTCTTTATAGTAGCAATGACTTAATTTCAAGTTACCTTTTGCTATGAATTTTATGGAACTTGCAGCCATTCCAACCAAGCGTCACAAGAAAGTGCTTGGCCAGCATCAAGCTCATTTCTACACAACAATCTTTTCAAAGACACTTATATGACTACTTCAGAAGAGAGGAAACACGCACTGAAGCGGTCTGTCACGTTCTCCCACTCTCTACTCTCTTTCTAAAGAGTCAAAAGTAGAAGTGCAAAAATATTGTCTTTTAGCATTTCAGTGTGATTGCTTGGTTTACATGTAGTTGCTCAAAGTTATTTTGCTATAGTCCATAGTCCTGTCTTGTTCACTTGTCGGTTTGTGCTTCATGCAGACCAAGCTTATTTGAATCTGGATCGGTCATTAAACAAAGAAAAGCACCAGAGGGTGGTTCTAAAAGAAGGTTGCTACTATTATATTTGTGAAACTCTGCTTTTCTTGAAGAAAATATACCTCGACTAATTTAACCTGGAAGTTCTATCTACATGTTGGCAGAGATAATGATCTTCACCGGTTGCTTTTCATGCCTAATGGTCTTCCAGATGGAGCTGACTTAGCTTATTATGTCAAAGGACATGTAACGTGTTTGTTATATAATTTTGGTATTTTATGCTTTTGATCATTATCTTATCCAAATTTATATGATGCCCTTTTCTGCAGAAAATATTGGGTGGCTACAAACTTGGAAATGGTATAGTCTGTAATTGCTGTGAAACAGAGGTAATGCAATGAAGCAGGCTTTATGATCATATTGGATCCTGAATCTTGCATGTAATGCCTTGATTCCAATCTTTTGTTCACTTGTAATATTTGAGTTATCTTTGTTTTCTTTAACAGATTAGTCCTTCCCAATTTGAGGCACATGCTGGAATGGCTGCCAGGCGACAACCGTGAGTGGCCCTTAAAGTAGCTTGGAACTTTGTTGATGTAAATTAGATTTGATTACTTATGATAAAAATTTGGTATCTTTTGCAGTTACCGTCACATTTACACTTCTAATGGGGTGACCCTTCATGACATAGCTATTTCACTGGCAAATGGGCAGAGTCTCACCACTAGTATGAGTGATGATATGTGCACAAAATGTGGAGATGGAGGGAACCTAATATGTTGTGAAACTTGTCCTCGGGCATTTCATCCAGGTATATGTTGTTTGTTGGCTTATTTAAGTTTAAATTATTCAGACTGTTATGGATTTATTCAGTGGATCTTGCAGATTAACTCTCAGTCTTTTAAAAATTGTAAAGTATTCTCACACTCTATTTCATTTGCTTGGATCTGTTGGTGCAGCATGTTTGGGTTTACAGTCTGTTCCCAAGGGTTCTTGGTGTTGTCCAAACTGTAATAAATCAAGCCACGGAGCAAGGCCTATCATTATTCGATCAACTCGAGTTGTTAAAAGTCCCGAATCTGAAGTTGGTGGCTGCGCTATTTGCCGGTAGGTTGGTTCATTGAGTTTTTCATTAAACTGTAGTCTTTTGGGATGGTGGAACAGAATTGGTTAGCTTGATATGGTTATAGCTTGGAATCATATTGTGGTTTATCATTGTTTGTGGTAAGTAACAAATGGTGGAGAATGAGTTAACAATCTGATTGTTTCATGGGATATGATGATCTAGAAAGATAAAATAACAAACTTGTAAGATGCATTTGATCATTACACAGTTCTGTTGTTCGTTTTGTGTTTGAAATTATAATTGCTTCTATTAATTCAATTTGTTTGTCTATTTGGTTGATCATCAAAATTGTGTTCTATTCTCCGTTCTACATTTTTTGTCTGCCAAGATGTTACATTTTCTTTTTTTAATGTTCATTAGGGGTCATGATTTTCGAACAGAGACATTTGGTGACCGAACCGTTATCTACTGTGACCAAGTATGGTTCTTTCTACATCCAGATAATTTAAAGAAGCATTTGTTATATTCTTGATCGTGTGGCTTATTATGATTTTTGTTTTTTCATTTTTCAGTGTGAAAAAGAGTTCCATGTTGGTTGCTTGAGGGACAGCGGGCAGTGTGATTTAAAAGTACGTTCATAGTCCTAAAACTGTTGCTTCAGTGTGGTTAATTTTGCTATTGTAGTCACTAGTACTTATATGTTTCATTTCAGGAAGTTCCAAGGGAGGATTGGTTCTGCTCTGATGACTGTAATCGGATCCATGAAGCTCTACATGAATCTGTTAATAGTGGAGTGCAGACGATTCCCCCTCAACTGTTGGATATTATAAACAGAAAACATTCTGAGAAAGGTTTGTTGTTTGATGAAGTTGCCGGTGATGTTCAATGGAGAATATTGATGGGAAAAAGTCGCGTCCGTAGAGATTTGCTCTCAGCAGCTACTGCAATTTTCCGAGTAATTATATCCTTCCTTCCTTCCACCTTCCAGTACTAAATAACAGCTTTTGCTCTTGCTTCATCTCAGTGTTGGACTTGGATAGATCTTTTCATATTTTGAGGCGATGAAATTGGCTCAAATGATGAGTAATATTTGCTTTTCAAGAGTCATATCCAGTTGTTGGGATGGCTCTGCTTTTTTTTTTTTTTTGAAAAATTAAAATGAATTAAATAAGAAAGGAGTTCAGTACATCCATTATCCTACTAATAGGATAGCAAAACAAAGACCAAATGACATCTTAATCTAAAGAAACGTCATCGTTTACAAAGCCATCTCATTTATTCTTGGGTCTTCCTAAAATGAGTTAACAAAAATCCCCCTTTAAAGTTTCACCAGAAGTTTCTGAATTAGGGCTCTGCTTTTTGTTGTTTGTTTAGTCGCCGAGTTTTTTAATTTTCCAATGCTCTATGCACAGTGATCCTTCCTATTTTATTATTTTCTCATCTCTTTACCTTATTTTTTCCTCCAATTTTTTTTGGCAGGAGTGTTTTGATCCTATTGTTGCAAGATCTGGTCGTGATCTGATTCCTGTTATGGTCTATGGGTAATTCCACTCTTTCTTGCACACTTTTCTGACTAAAATCTTTTGATTCTTTATTACGTTTTCTGTGGAGTAGCTATTCTTTCGGATGTTAAAGCATCCAGATTTGAATTTCTCTGGATGGAGTCGGAAGAGTCTAATTGTTCTTAGTCTGTAAATTTCTTAGGAGGGAAATTATTGAAAGCATTGTCTTCATGCTCGTCTTGTGCTGTTAGCTAAGTTGATGCTAGGTTTTACATCTATTAATTTTTCTTTTTTCTTTTGGTTCTCAATAGCTAGATATAATTCAAAATAGATAAAGTGATTATTGTGTTAGCTTGACATGATAGTTCTGCACATTCCAGCGTCTTTGTTTATTGTTATTCATTTCTCTCCAGTTTTTACAGTTCATCTGTCATTGATAAATATTGTTTGGAACTTTTTGCAGGAGAAACATATCTGGCCAAGAGTTTGGGAATATGTACTGTGTACTCTTGATCGTAAAGTATGTTGGTTTCCCTTCATATGCCTCAGCGCTTATTGCTAAAGGTCATGAATGTCTTATTTAATTGTTCATTATTCTTTTATTACACAGGGGTACTGTTGTGTCTGCTGGACTTCTAAGAATTTTTGGAAGGGTAGTTGCAGAGCTTCCTCTGGTTGCCACATGCAGAGAACATCAGGGAAAGGTAAGAATTTGATGGTGGATGAAGGTTGCTTGCTTATTTTCCCAAAAAGTGAGATCTTATAATTAACCTTGCAACGTTTGTATCTGAAATATTTATGTCCAGGGCTATTTCCAAGCTCTATTCTCATCCATTGAGACGTTATTATGCTTCTTGAATGTGGAAAACCTGGTGCTACCTGCAGCCGAGGAAGCTGAATCAATCTGGACAAATAAATTTGGCTTCAGGAAGATGAGTGAGGGACAAGTAAGTTTCAGTTGTGCCCCCGTGACATAATCTAATCATCAAATTTCAATCCAAATCAGGAATGTGGTGATGTTATAAAATTTTATTGCGTTTCAATGATTTTGAATAATTTGCAAAGTCTAAGCGGTAGCTGCAACTTGTTTGAGTGAATGACGGAACTGAAACCGGTATATTGTTCTCTTTGTTGATCAGCTGTTGCGGTATACGCGGGATTTCCAACTGACTATTTTTAAGGGCACATCAATGCTAGAGAAGGAACTGCCAAAAGCAACGGCGTGAAGTACAATTTTGGTGATGAAGCGGCTGCTTTTCCTCTCAGTTACTTTTTTCTCCTGTAACATTGCTGCTGTGTGTGTTTTGTTTAGGCGCCAGAGTCCAGACAGCAGCCTAAAAAAGGTCTGGTTGAAGACACTTCTTTTTTGACAAATTCGAACTGCAAAATTCCGTAGGCTCGTTTGATAACAGCAGTTAGTTTTTTAATTACTGTGAAAAGAGAAGAATCAGGTGCATGCTGACATTTTTATAACGCATGCATGCATACTTTGCTTTTGCTTGTTTGCAGATAGGACTAGGAGTTCCCTTATAACTTGCTTTTGCTTGTTTGCAGATAGGACTAGGAGTTCCCTTATAACTTGCTTTTGCTTTCTTCCATCACCCTAATTTGTTGGGATTTTTTCATAAATATATTTAATATTTCAATTAACATAAAATTTGTACATAACCTGTAGTTTTTATATCATCTCCTCTTGTATTGATCCAGATATAGATCTTTGAGGTCCAATCAAGTGCTATATATTATATGTTCTTCTGATCGATTGAACTATTAAGAGTACAGTGTAATTAACAAATTACAGGTCTATTACATGTATATATGTATGTTACAATGAAAAAGTCTCCCTTTTCAAACAAAATTTACTGTCCTTATTTCTGAATTTATAATTAAAAACATGTTAATAACATTTTTGCTCAAGCTGTTTGGAAATCTTCGAATTGGATTCATTAACGAATTAGATTCAATTACATTTGTTGGACTGAATTAAATATGATTTATACAGTTTAGAATAAATTTATAAATATTAGAATTGAATTTAACCAATTGTTTGGAACACAATAAAAATGAATTCAACAATTTAAATGACTTTTTTATCGTTAACTAAAAATCATATGTAATCAATGTGTGTGTTTTGTAGTAATTTGTATATTTATGATATGTATGTTTAGAAATTTTTTTAATATTTTAAAAAGAATTGACTTCAATTTACATATCAAATCGGACTATTTGAGATGTGAATTGAATTCATAAACAACGGTATCCCAAACTTTGACAAGTTACTGAGCAATTATCTGTGCTTAATTATAAAAGGCAAAAATAACAATTTATCCTAATGTTAATACTAAAATTTGAGTTCAATCTTAACGTTTCAATGTATTTAAAATAAATTTTAACGTTTAAAAAACGTTCAAAATAAATCATGATGTTTGGAAAACTCTCAAAATAAAACCTGACAGAAGCTAAACTCAGTAGCTAATTCTGTCAAGTTAGGAGTTATTTTGAACGTTTTTTAAATATTGTGATTCATATTAAACGTTCTATAAATGTTAGAGTTCATTTTGAGTGCTTCAAAAATGTTAGGGTTTGACTTAAATTTTAAGGTAATGTTAAAGATTAAATTGCTTTTTTCGACATTATATTACGTAATTTGTAGAATATAAATAAAATAAGCAACAAAAGAGTGATAAATAAATGAACCCTCCTTTTGCAATTGCAAAAGTTGAAATTGCCTACTTTGTACAAAAGAATTGGACTAAGCATGTCAATTTTAGCTTGATTTAACTTGATTTTAACATGAGTTGATCGGACAATTGGCCAAAATAGTTTGACTTGACGACCGAAAAACAAAAACAATACCCTTTTGTAATTTCTTTTAAGATAAAAATAATTTGAGTTGGGCTGGCTTTGACCCGGGCCATCTGACTGGGCCAACCCATCGATATTCGTAAGTTTAATAAGACCGGACATATAAATTATAATGCAATTAATCGCAAATATATTTAAAAGTTTAATCGGTTTAAGAAAACAAAGTCCGCATATGTACATGTATGCAAACGTCAGACGATCACCTAAAACCTTAAGTGGAGGGTTTTACCAGGGCTTGGCGGCCCTTATAAAGAACTCCTAAATCGCAACCCCCATTAGAGCGTTCCATGGCATTTGCTTCTGTGTTTCCACGCTCTCTTCTCGGGGTTTCGTCAAATTTCTCATGGACTCGGTTATATTCCACGACGCTCACTTCTCCTAAACTCTTTGTTAGTGGTATGCGTTTTTGTAATCAGATTCTGTTTTTCGTATTCTTAGTTCGCTGTCATTTTTCATAATACTTGTGGATCATTCAGTATGTGCCCACTGCTGAAACAAATTTTGATTTGGATTATTTAGTGTTCTGGTTCTTGAAATTAAATTTCGGAGGTTCTGACAACCCATCTCGTGGTTGCTCGATGTCGGTCTGTAAATTGTTCGAATTTGATTATGAACTGCAAATTTCTGGGGCTTAAATTTCATTTAACATGTCCAAAATTGAAGAATCAGAGAGACATCATCTTCTGAACTGAATAGGAGAAAATTAAGGAAGAAGAAGTGCTGATGTCTCTAAATATATGTCATTAGAGCTAAGTTGAATTGTATTCAGGGAAGCAAGTTCTGCTACTAATCGTGGACAGCTTTTGCAACTAACAGGACTTTCAAGATTAACATCAGATGAAAAGCTGAGAGAGGCATTTGCTCCTTTTGGTCAGCTTGTTGAAGGTAATGGCAGTTCTCTCTTTTCTCTTATTATTTTGCTTGTTGCCCTCTGATCTCCTTCGCTGTGGCTGACCAGCCAAAGTCATCACCGACAGGGCCACCGGGAGATCGAAGGGGTTCGGTTTTGTGACTTATACTAACATGGAAGAAGCTGAGAAGGCTCGTGAAGGTATGAACGCCAAATTCTTGGATGGTTGGGTTATCTTTGTCGACCCGGCAAAGCCGAGAGAGTATAGGCCACCACCTCAACCTGAAGCAGAGCAATCTGTGACTGGTTTTACAACTAACAAGACTGTCGGATGGTGTGGGTAAGTGCATTGGAAGCAATCACATATTCAGGTTAGTATTCTTCTCATGAAGGGTTTGGTCAAAGGGCAATTCAGCTGGAAAAGAACATGATGTTTACAAATATTAGTGATTTGTTTGGGAACAAAGGATGTAACATTAAACATTATCATATATTCCTCAATTTGCATTCACCGCTTCTCCATCCAGCTCTATTAGAAACGGGTCGGAATGTCCGAGCCCGACAGCGGCCTAGTTTGGACCAAGTTGATCGGGCCATGGTGGATTGGCTGTCTTTGTTCCATTAACATTTATGCTTCAAGCCCGAATTTTTACATAGACGATAAATTAGGGATGGCAAAAACACCCCGCCCTGCCCTGCCCGACTTAGCCTATTTTTGGCCCGGTTTAGCTAGTCTAAAATGACGTTGTTTTGAAACTTTTTTGCTTAAAAAAATCAAATAGCGGGCTGACCCGCGGTCCACCATGATTTGACTCGGTCCATTGACATACATAAAATAAATAGATACATGGAAATAAGAAAGGCACTATTTATACATCCCAGATACACACCATATGATCTTGCATAATTTTTAAAGAAAAGGCCATATAGAAAGGATTAGGTCTAAAGGGTGGCCTATGGTGTGATACAAGTGTTTTCAACACATTGCTTTCAATAAAGTTTGAAGTTTAGTCAACTTATTCGGTAGATTATTAGCTTATATTTAAAATTATTTAATATGCATTTAAATTTATTAATCATGAATAATTATAAAATAAAAAAAAGATGATTTCTAATCAATTTTTTATAGCAGTGGATTTTATTTTTGGACATTTTTAATAAATTGTCAATATTCAAAATATTTAATTAAAATAAATTATTTATGAATTACATATTTGGAATCAAATGACAATTTTAATTCACTAACATTTATGATTGATTTTTCATTAAAGCCGGATTGACATCTGATCGTTTATGATTTAATTTTGATTTGAAATTTTTTACTAACATTTAGGTTTAGTCCAATTGTTTGGGCTTGGCAATAGATCAGGTTCGGCTCGGCTCGAAAATCTATCTTCGGGTTCAGCCATAGGTAAAGGGTTAATTATAAAATAAAATTTAAACATTCGTCAATTTTTAATTAAAGCTTGAACTTTAAAAGGTAGCAATAAAATATTCAAATTTTTAATTTTTTTTCAATTTTAGCCCAAAATTTTAAAAGTAGTAATAAAATGTTAAAACTATCAATTTTCTTCAAATTTAGCTCGATGTTATCTTCTGTTCTTTCGATTCCTTAAGCCCCTTGTATTTTATTTATTTTTTTAATGTCTGAAACTACTCTCGCATTACAACGTACGACACTAATAAGTTCTTCATTTTTAATTCGTTCTCTTGATGTCTTTAGTGTGAGAGCGTCGAAACTGCATAATCTGAAAATAAAAGGATGAAGGCATCGAGAGAACAAACTAAAAACGAAAGGAAAAACTAAAATTAAAACGTAAAGTCGTTGGGGCTCATTTTAATTATGTGACTAAACAACCTCTTTTCATTAATTTTCGTTTGTTGTGTTAATTTTTGTTAACTTGTAGCTAAAATTTCTAAAATACGTAGCAAATTATGTTAGCAAACTTAACGGAAATATTAATGTCGGGCTAGAATTGAAAGTTTGAGTATTTTAATGTTACTTTTTGAAGTTTAGGTTATAATTAAAAGAAATTGAAAATTTTGGACATTTTATTATTACTTTTTAAAATTCGGTTATAATTAAAAATTTATAAAAGTTTAAGCTTATTTTTTAGTAATTAACCTTATAGTTAAAAGTTTAATTGAGTTTGAGATTTCATGTTTAAGTCCAAGTCTGGTTAAGTTTGAGCTATTTGAAATTTGATAAGTATAGTTCAAGTATATATTATTTATTATTTTAAAAAATAACATGGTTATACTTAAAATTTTTATTTAAAAAAAAAAGGTTATACTTAAAATTTAAAATTTAAAAAATTCGAACCGAATTTAAAGTCCGTACAATTGAAGCTGAACCCTATCTGGTTAATTAGAAATTGGGCTAATTTGTAGTTTATACGATCAAAGTTGTCAAGATAAGGCTCCCAAGTCCCATCGCACTTCGATTTGACATCTACACCAGCAAAAGTACACTGACGCTCTTTGAGTTTTTGTCCGGCAAGAACCTAAATATACACGTGCATTGCGTACGAGACAGAATCAATGAGCGAGAGCTTTCAACTGCGATTCGATTCCAACATAGCCCAAACAAAAGTCCTCCTTCCCTTCCTTCCCTCCTTCCTCATCACTGGTCCTTACCAGACGCTCCACACCTTTACCAGAACATGTACACCTCCACGCCTCCACACTTCCTATCCGCTACAGTCCCTCGCTCACGCGGCCCGAAGGTTAGTTAGCAGTTACAGAAGCCTACTTCGGCTTTTCTTTTTCTCTCGAAACTTCGGCTAAAAACTATGTGTGCAGTTGCAGAACTTGACATCCAGCGGCTTCCGTCTTAGAGTCTTGACGGTTTCTTCGACTCTCAGTGAAGCTTCCAATTACATTCCGGCGGCTCCCATTCTTCTCCCCGAAGGACCATGGAAGCAGGTCAATACCACCGCTCATTTGCTATTTTATTTGTTTGTCTTTCTGGTTAGTGTGGAACTTTGGTTTGATGTGGAATTAGCTGGTTTATTGGCTGAGCGTTGTTGTGCGTGTAGATTCCCGGTGGAGTAACCGCTCCTAAAGGATTCAAAGCGGCGGGAATATATGGTGGTTTGCGTGCGAAAGGAGAGAAGCCTGATCTCGCCCTTGTTACTTGTGATGTTGATGCTGTAGCCGCAGGTAGTTTTAATGTTATAGGGACATTTATGAGTTTAGATAATGATTTTATTCTGTACATGTTTTGGGGTTTGGGACTGACGATTACTATTTTAGGTTTTTAATGTTGGAGATTTGTTGATTCTTACAGGTTCATTCACTACCAACATGGTTGCAGCCGCACCGGTGTTGTATTGTAAACAGGCATTGGAGATTTCTAAGACGGTAAATTCAGGATAAGAGTGTGGAAACTTCTCATATCATTGATCATTCATTTTATGGATGAGATTGTAGTGTCATTGGGTTATGGTATCTACCATGTTCTTGGAACTCCTAAGCTTGTTTTTGTCCTTTTATGGGAGAGAGTTTTATGGACTGGCTTTTACAGTTAGTTTTGAATTCTTTACTGGATGATACTCTAACTCTACATGTTTATGCTATTTTATACCTCTTTTGCATTTTATCTTGGGGGCTTATTTTGAGTGTCAGTATGTTATAGGCGGTAATGTCTGATGCTTACTGAACTAAGCACAGGAAGGAGGGACTAATATGAGTTTACATGATCCAGTGCTATCTCTAAATTTTGATATTAATTTATATCTCAGACAAAATTTACTAAAATTTACGTCCTTGTAATGCCCTCAGCGATCACTTAAAACACTGTGGTATTTGAGTGGAAGAATGTATTGCTTAAAAGTCATAAATATTATTTGTTTGATGGTCAATCAGCTTAGGGTTGATTGTAATTTATACCGGCATAGCCATAGATTAAAAGTCTAAAGCTCTATTTCTTCTTCAGGCACGTGCAGTGATGATAAATGCTGGTCAAGCAAATGCGGCTACAGTAAGCTTCTGCCAAGAATTCTACAATAGTGCTAACTTTCATACTTTCTTATTTCCTTTTTAGGGATTCATTGTTATTGATATATTCAGTTGCATATTCCTGTTTGAATGGGTTACATGGAGAAAAAAATCATTGTTTTTGGCTTTTCAATCTTGCTATTTCCAAATTATATGAGTTGCTTTACTCAATCTGACCACTTGCTCTTATCATTAAAGTGTTGACTAAGAGATGCCTTTAATGATATCCAGGGTGATGCAGGTTACCAAGATTTGCTAGAATGTGCTGATAAGCTTGCTGCGGTATGCAAGCCTAGGTTTTAGCATATCTACCTGGTGAATTCATATTTTGCCCAAGCTTAGTCATTTCTGTCAATTGTCTCAGCTGCTAAAGTTAAAGAGAGAAGAAGTGTTGATCGAATCTACTGGAGTAATCGGTCAAAGAATCAAGAAGGTAAATAAGGAAAATCTACAAATATACCCTGATTCCTTATGTTGATCCAGTTGGTATGTTCAATAATTGTGCACCATATTCTCATCCTGTAATAATATGTGCAGGAAGCACTTGTAAATTCCCTTCCAAAATTGGTTAACGTTCTCTCATCCTCTATTGAAGGGTAATCATTATCTTTCTGTCACATATTAGTCTTTGTTTTCCTATTTAGTACAACATCCATCTATTCAGTCACTTGTTTGGTCTTCAGCATTGTCTTCACTAAACGGTATTGTCTCCTTTATACATCCTACTGTTGTTTATACATTTTTTCAATTCTTGTGCAGGGCTGGTTCTGCAGCAGTGGCAATCACTACAACTGATCTAGTTAGCAAGAGTGTGGCTATTGAGACACAGGTATGGATGGTGTCTTGAATTTTATGACTGGTGCTTATGTGCTTCCTCATTCAAATGAATCGACCCTAAACACATGCTTAAAGAGTATTTTATCATCAGTAATCGACCCCTAAACACATGCTTAAAGAGTATTTTATCCTCAGTTAACATTCATGCATCTTCTGTTCACCAATGCAGTGGGTTGAAACTTTGAACAACTAATATCTAGCATCTGTCTTTTTTTCGCTCTCTCTTCCAACATGCCTCTCTCAAAGGGTGATAAAACCTTGAGATTTGTAGTTTATAATTTTGAATTGATAGGAAAGCAGGTTGACCTTCTGTAGTTTGTCAATTCCTCAGGTTGGAGGGAAAAATATAAAAATTGGTGGAATGGCTAAAGGTTCTGGAATGATCCACCCAAATATGGCCACCATGCTTGGTGTATGTCCCTTTTATCATTTGTCTCTTATGTCTTCAGAAAATTGTATTCTAATTCCTATTGCATTCTACTAATTTCAGGTAGTAACAACTGATGCGGTTGTTGCGAGTGATGTTTGGCGGAAAATGGTGCAGATCGCTGTGAATCGTAGTTTTAACCAAATAACTGTAGGTCACTTGATTACTCAAATTTGATCCTCTAAAAACATGTATTACTTTTTCCAACAGGCATCACACAAAAAGTTTGGTGTTGGTGACACGTTGCTAGATTTATTTCTTCCAGATTGCTTGCAAAAATTATTATTAAGCTGTTTTGCTGAGATTGTGCTTGTTTTTTCACACTAAAATTTACTCTCAAATTTTGCAACTGCTTTTAAGGTATTTGTTGCTTTTGAATCTTTGACATGCTTATTTTTTAATGTTTTGTTGGTTCCCAGTGCATTTGAATTTTCCTGATCTAAGAGATTGTAGCTAGCCAGAAGCCCATACAGTTTAACTTTTCCTCCAGCTTCACAGTTGTTTTTATGAACTTTCTTGAAACTTGTTGTTAGGTACTTAAAATTCCCTGCATCCCTGGGAAGCAGTTATGCTTTGCTTCACAGAATGCTGACATGCTTGCATTCCTCGCATGCCCTTGTGTATGGTTATGTGCTGATTGCTAATGATGCAGGTAGATGGAGATACTAGTACTAATGATACAGTGATTGCTTTGGCTAGCGGATTATCTGGATCAACCTACGTTTCTTCTTTTGACTGCTACGAGGCAATGAAACTTCAAGCAAGCCTTGATGCGGTAAGCTTGATTGCCATAAATTTGTCATTGATCTACTTGTATCAAACTATTCTATTTTTCAGTCTTTGTATAAGTACTTATCCCAGTTTAGATTAAAAATAATTATATTAACATGCGCACTCACATTTCCCTTTTTCCCTTTACCAACTATATTTTATGTACCAGACCCATGAAATATTGTCATAATTTTGGGGTTGGCATTGTGGCTGAACCCAACCCGAACTTGGCTTGAAACATGAAAACGGACTTCAGGTTATTTGGTCCTGCCCGAAGCAAACCTGATCAAATTTCGGCTTAGGCTTGGGCTTCTTTTTTTAAATTTTGAACCTTACAAAGCTTGACCCAGCCCATTGCATGCATAGTTAATTTGTATCATCACCTATGTTAATTTTCGCTCTTTTTGTTCATCATTCTTTAAATGTAACCTATTTTTTGATCAAGCATCATGTTCCAACTATGTTCAGCCAACTCTACTGCTGGTATATCTAACCTTTCCCATATGTAACTGTTTGCGGGGACTTATTTGAAGGTTAGCATGTGTCGTATTGTGGTATCCTGGCCTCTGATTGATTATTAGCCCTAAATATTGGTAATCTAGGTTCAACATTTTTGCTCTCAGGTTATGCAAGGCCTTGCCAAATCAATAGCTTGGGATGGAGAAGGAGCTACCTGCTTGATAGAGGTCTAATTCTATGTTAAAATGTCTTCTAATAATTAAGGAAACAAAAAATGATATCACATTCCCTTCCTCCAGCTAGGGGCACACATCTGAAGAAACAAAAATTGCACTTGTATGACGTGTGACAAATACAGGATCAAGTTTGTGCTGTGTGCAGAAGCTAAATTGTATCTGTTCCACTTGATCTTTTATTACTCAAATTTGAAAATTGGAATGATTACATAGCATATTGCGATAGGAACACAGTTAACCATTTAGAATTTGACAGCTTTAACTAATTTGTACCTTATATTTAGGTTTCAGTGACCGGTGCAGAAAGTGAGGCTGAAGCAGGAAAGATAGCACTCTCAGTGGCATCCTCTTCACTTGTCAAGGCACGACACTAAACTTGAAATAGTTATCCATGCTTTGTCTAGCCATGTCTAATTGGCACGCTGATACTAGGCTGCAATATATGGAAGAGATCCAAACTGGGGGCGTATTGCTGCTGCTGCTGGCTACGCTGGGATCAATTTCAAACAAAACGAACTTCAAATTAGGCTTGGAGATTTTTTACTGATGGATAATGGGCAACCGCTTGCATTTGACAGGTGAGATCAACTTGCTTGGCTTGGCCAAGACAAGTCCTCAAGTCCTCCCAGTTGCTCAGATGTCTGTCTGGGTTTCCTCGTTATGTTTCAACTAGTGATATATAAACCTTTTCAGGGCTGCCGCTAGCAACTATATGAGAAAGACTGGTGACGCTCATGGAACAGTTAATATTTATATATCTGTGGGTAAGCTTCAAGATGCCATAATATAAGACAAACACAAGGCCACTGTGCATTTATTTGGCTAGTATTTCCACAGCCATGAATCTATAATTTGACAACCCCATAGCATTTTAAACCATGCAAGTCTTCATTTTACACTGCCATTTCACTGCCGGAACTGTTCAATAGCTCCCCATTCAGACTATGTTTCTCAATACTTCCAAATGCGATTGACCGAAATTTGCTTGCATCCACGGGAAGCTTGGAAGTTCTATTTGATTGATTTCAAATCATTTACGTTAGCTTACATTTGAGACTGTAAATTTGCTAATTGTAAAAACATACTAAAAGTGACAATAATGACATTTGCACATTCTTTCCCACTCTCCTCCTTTCTTTAATTATGCTGAAATGAAAATTTGACACTTTCTGTGTGTTGAAGAGATGAGCTAACTAGCTGTCATGTGTTCCAACAGGTGACAGATCAGGGAGTGGACAAGCATGGGGCTGTGATTTAAGTTACGATTATGTCAAAATAAACGCAGAGTACACAACATAATGGAGCACACTGCATCGTTTTGGTTTTTCATTTCATGTACCCTTACTAGAATAGATAATTTCAGACACCATAATTCTACATGGCTTTCATAAGATTGTTAAGATCGCTACTTTCCAGTTGTTTATCTGAAAATGTAAGCACAGTTGGTTCCTTTTAACATATGAAATGGGCAGAATTCCTATTTACAGTCAGACATCTAACTCAAGTTCATAGCCTAGTGGAGTTTCAACAAAAGGGCACAAGAAGAAAGTGTCCTCCAGTATTTATTTATTCACACAGCTTCAGAGGACGGTGCAGCTATAGTGAAGATGCAAGTTCAGAGTGCCTGCGTAACTTGAGTATTGAAACTTGGTGATTGCTTCAGAAAGCTACCCCTGCCACAATCCAGGCCGCCGATGCCAAAATCATCTTCTGCATTATCCATTGTCGGGTAAGACTTATCTTTGCACCAAGTTTGTTTGAAATATTGCTTCTTGTATGGACCGTTAAAACGACCACCTCGTGAAGAGTCACCCGTTTGGCATTTCTTGCTGCTTTTCTTGTTGTTGCTGTTGTTATCTTTATCCTATTCATTTTCGATTTCTTCTGCTAGCTTTTTACCGTGTGATATTGAGAATAGGATCAAACAATTGAGGTGTCCAAGTCATACTCAAATTCCAAGGATTTAGTCCCCGTTTGCTACCGTTCATGGCTGAGAAGAGCACATGCAAAAACTCCATTAGCTCAAAAGGCCTATTAAATTTGGGAATATAGAAAATGCCATTTTGTTATTTCTATTCACGTTACTTTTCTTCTTTTGTTACTATAAAGTGAACTTTTATGATGGAACTCGATGTCGAAGTGTTGTCCTTGGATAGTACTCCTCAGAGAACAGTAGCTGCAATGACAATTCAGGATCAGTATCATCTTGAACCAATCTTTTAAGGGGTACCTGGGGATGTTGCAGACTACTTTGATCACTTCACAAGTTCAGGGCCAAGCTCTTTGAATCACTCCTCTCCATCGCTGCTGTTATGTCTGTCAGAATCTTATGGATCGGGAAAGTCTTGTACCCTGACCAACTTGCGAAGGTCAATTTCTAGTTCATACACCAGAACATCGCCTCACGTCCATCGATAATAAAAGATGCAACAAAAATCTGAACAGAGAAATTGCGCATAAAAAGTTGGATCGAAAGTGTTTACAGTTAAAACTATAGGAAACTTGACATTGTAATAACAGTTCACGCTATGAGAAATCAAGAATCCGGGTCTTCATGTGCTTTGATAAAACTATGATGTATTGGTACATGTGCAAGAACCTGATCGTATCATTCAGGAATTAACTACAATCGCAGGAAGTGAATTCGTAACTTTAGAAGAAGACAGTGCATTTCCTTTTTAAGTGGTATTTCCTTCTGTGATAAAATGTGAGCACTATAAGAAAGAAACTGCTTGTGCAGAACCAAAGACAACCCCCTTGCTCTCTCAGCCATCCCCAATCCAAAAGGGTTTGTTCTCTCATCAGTTCCAGAGATCAGACGTACTTTCAAAAATGGTACGGGATGCTATCGAAGAATGGAGAGTTGAAAGTCAACTGTCACCTCCAAATTGCTTTTGGATTTCCACTAAGGATATGGTGGCGCATCCCCTTCTTTTGGCCTTCTGTGGCGAGGGATGCTATCTCCACCCCGTCATGTAAATAACCTGCGAAAGTTAGCGGTGACATAGAAATCGTTCTATCGAGTTAAATGCCTGCCTAAGCAAGTTTTCTTTGAAATTGTTTCCTAGGATGATGATATAGAAGATAAAGTAAGAATCTTTTTGGAAAGCTTACCTGAATTGTTGCAGGGATGGTTCCATCTTTTGCTACAAACATTGAATCATAGATCGCTGCTGGTGCAACGGTTGTCTCCCCTTAGTATCTGATTTCATTCGTAATCCAACCAACTTGTAAGATGAATCAATTAAATAGATAATAACTTCTTGCAAGGTTTCTTAAGGGTAGTTGAGGTGGTAGAATAGAAGGCATGGAGTTAAAAGGTCTGTATTCGAATCTTTCTATTTATATTCTCTCGATTGAACCTGTCGTACAAGCCTTGTTTAATACGAAGCATCTAGTTGACGTAATTTACAGACTATTATATCAATTCAAAAATTTACCCCGTATACATCCTAACGATAGCAACTAGGAATTCTTCCATTCTAAAAAAATCTTCTTGAAGGATGATTGTAAAACTAAGAACTTAAACCATCAAATTGTAAAACTAAGAACTTAAACCATCAAAAGTCATACAGTGTTCATTTGCAGAAGAGCATTACTTTCACCGATTGCACGTAAATGTTCTATCAGCTCGACAGTTGTAACACAGCGAGACAGGAGGAGAAAAATATATAAAAGGAGATCATTCAAAAGATCATATCAAGTTATGAGTTTAGAGGTTGAGAGTTGAGAGATCACTGAGCAAGAGAAGGGACGAAAAGAAAAGAGTTGCTAGTAGATTAACCGTGTTAAGACTATAGTACGGAAAGATATTATCTTAAGCACCCAAACTTTCAGCAGTTTTAGTTAGCTTAATGACAAAGTTCATCAATATATCTGCTTCAAAAGTAAGAATGCATAGCGTAGCCATTCTAGGCATCAAGAGTGGTAGCAGCTTCACAGGGAAGGTCATAAGATTGGGTAAAACCCCCACAGCTTGATTGTGCAAAACCTTGTAGTTCATCTAGAATCTGATCAGTATTTTTGTATATTAAATATTCCCCTTACTTTGGGAGTTGGAGCCAATATCCTCATAGCTTGCAGTTATTATGGACTTCAAAAGAGTGAGAAACAGAACAAAAATACTAACGTCAACATAAACCATCAAAAATAATAACAACAATATTTCAGTAAAAGTTTCGCAAGACGGAGGAATGGAGAAATTCAAAAAAACGTAGCTTTATCTTTAATTAGTATATAAGTTGTTTTTGATAGACCCACATAAAGAAGAAGAAAAAATTATGTATATATATATATAGTAAATAAATACCGGAGGTCTATAAAGAAACAATTTCTATACCCCTATCGGAGATGCGGGTATGACTGCGTATATCTTACCCTCCTCATATCCTGCTTAAGCGAGAATTTGGGTATGTTTGGTTTGATTTGATTTATATACAGTAAATAAATAAATAACAAATATACAAAAATAAAATAGAATAAAAATTAAAAATTATACATAATAAAATAATAAAGTAATAATTATAAAAATATGCATAAATATATAATGAATGAATGAATGAATATAAATAAATATGTGCAAATAGAAATATAAAAATAAGTAATAAATAAATTAGAACAAGTTAACGAGTAAAAATAAAAAATAAAAAAGTAAATAATATACAAAAAAAAAAAAGATAAGTAAATAAATAAATCAAACAGTCGTTACAAGAAAACATTTAACCTAAGTAAGTCAGTACAAGAAAATATCAACATCAATCGAAAACAAAAAATGCTCATGTTGATGCCCGTGGAAATAAAAACCATGCATGTTGAAAATAAGTAAGCTCATGTTAAATGATCAAATTCAATTAACATAAAATGCCTCATTTTCTATTCAGATATCATGCACTTCTTTGAAAGCAATCTTTCTATCAATTAAGGATAAACAACGCATTATTGGACTTTCTCATATCTCACCTATTAATGAGACTCTCATCGAATTGATGTTGTTATTGTTATATATCAAGCACTCCTTTACATCGAATATGTCACAGGTAACAAAGAAATAGCCTCTCTACTAATTACAGGAAAAGTTGCATACTATCATACCTCTCCGATAACAAATTCATTTCAAGAGCCTCAGCTAGCAAAACAGCATTTCATATTGCAAGACAATGTTCTCGCCATTTTATACCCAAGTACATATTTATCAACATCTACACCAGTAAGCGTGAAACCTGCCCTGGTCAAAAGATTGCCCGCATCACAGACCTGAAAAATAAAATAAAACTTGTTTACTATGGTCTACTTTGAACTGAATTATCTAAAGTTAAGTGAAACCATACCCCAGGTGATCAGCATAAAAGACGACTAATTCCCCTTTCACGCTCTAGTTGAGCCAAAGTGCTTGCTATTATCAGCTCCCTAATTACAACAAAGAAGCAGCAAAATAAATTAATGTGCTTATACCTGGGTACTACAGAACTTGAAATAAGGAAGAAAAGAAGGGAAAAAAAAAAAGGGAAAAGTGTAGAGAAAAGAGAAACAAAATTAAACAACTTCAAGGTTCCTCCCCCAAGAATGGCTGCTAGAAATAGCCCGTCTGGCTTCAAGTCTAGTTTACACTGCCATTAATTCAGTAAGAGAATGTCATTTAAATAATAGCCTTAGAATGAGACAGAAAGTAAGAAGTTAAAAATTAGTAGTTTGATTCCCTTGACTAAATTCTGTCATACTGTTAGGGCCCATGATAATAATAATACTAAGCCTAGGATATGGAGAGTGTATTCACGGAGAAAGAAGGGGGTTGTGAGGAATGTGAGGAATGAAGAGAATGATGTCAGAGAGAATGATGTCAAGAGTTAGTTAGAATGAGGCTGAGGTGGCATAGGGGAATAAGGGAATGTACGAGGGGCAGCTAAGGTAGGCAGAAGAGAGAATTAAGATTGTAGACAGAGAAAGAAACCTGTTCTTTCCCTGAGGAGCAACTCTTGCTCTGGTATAGGAAGTGATCCTCGGATTCACTTGTAATAGCAGTGTTTATCACTGATTTACTATCAATAATATACTGATCTCTAGCATATTCAGCTAGAGCTTTCTAACACATACACACTATCATATTTGACTTGGACGCTCAAAGAAGTGGATCCCTGTACCATGGCTCTTGGTAAATCATTTGTCCAATGGAGTCCCAGGCAACTAATTGCTAGATCTAGAGAACTTCAAATACATATATACAATCTCAGCAACTTAGATCAAAAACTAACAGTAACTAAACCTCATAAGAATTAAATGAAGTAATAGGCAAACCTACCTTTTACGGGGCAGAAACTCTTCGTCACCAACCAGACAGGATGTCCCACACTGTTGTTCATATGTTGATGAGCATGTCTACATTTGTTGATCATGTCACATGACATGTCCATCATCATGAGCTTTCCAATGGATCCTGAGAATGATGTTATATAGCATTACCTCCAGAAAATGCACAGCAGAAACAAAAAGGTATTCTTTGTGGAATGGTTATTGACTAACAAATGTCATTAGTGTATATATACAAACATTTGAGAGAGTGAGCATAAGTAACAGAAATGTTGCAAAGAAAGTAATCGATAATTGAAAGTTGCAGACATTATGGATATGTAGCACTTGGGACTAGTGGCTGAAGGAAGAAGATCTACTTCTAACAAAAAATCCACGTAATCTCCAAAAGAATATGGTTTTTTTCTTTTTATTAAAAAATATAGCTTTCCATGTTTAATTTGCATTGAGTTGCCTTTGAACTCAAGAAAAACAAAACATTGATTGGCGCACTCCCCTCTGGCACCTTGAATCTCACACTAGGCAATATCCCAAACACCAGAATCAAACACCTGAATCACACAGAGTCACTTACAGTTGCTTAATATCTTCATATTTCAACAATCTTTGTTCCTTTATAGGAATGTAATTTTGAAACAATTCAAAATTTAAAAGCCTGGTTACAACTCCTCAGTTTTCAATTAAACCTCAATGTAATGCAG
This sequence comes from Erythroxylum suave, assembly GCA_027563595.1. Classification (NCBI taxonomy): domain Eukaryota; kingdom Viridiplantae; phylum Streptophyta; class Magnoliopsida; order Malpighiales; family Erythroxylaceae; genus Erythroxylum; species Erythroxylum suave. Next base: position 46,095,272 of record JAOSBN010000005.1, on the reverse strand, counting down.
AATCCTAAATGTCAAATTAGATTCTCGCAAAAGGAAAAGAAAAAAAGAAGATCACAGGTCCCTTTTTTTAGCGGATGCCACCATCTCCCTTTACAGTCGTAACAGATGAATCATAAGCTCTATAAATAGGAAAGTTGTTCAACTCTCGACGAACCTAGAAACCTCCACATCAAAGGACAAAATGAAAACTTTGAATAAGTTCTAAACGATAGAGAAGCTACTACCTCCAAGCGGTCCATCAAGTTCTCAGCAACAGCATCCATCAATGGATCTTGGAATTCATCAACCACTCTGCCATATCAGGCTGCACCCAAAAGTTTAGGGCCGACTCGCCGAAACTCACAATGCCAAGTGCCAAATATCCAAGTACATACACTACAAATAAATTCTCTTGATTCATTTACATTGAGTTATTCAACCAAACCGAAAAAAAGAAAATGAAAGCAACGTGGCATTAACTACTGAGAATGGTAGGAAACGACAGTTTGGTTTTACTTGTTTTCGCTTGAGATGGCGGTCGAAGACCATAACCCTCGAATTTTGCAACCCATCTCCGCCGCTGCCATCGTCTCCGGTACAAGAGCTGCATTCAATGAAAGTGTGGGCTTCATTTGTTGTTCTTCCTCTCCTTAGTATTATCTAACTTGTTTATACGTAAGTTATAATTTTATTATATAATAAATAATAATTACTTCAAGATAAAAAATAATTATTATCAATAATAAAATATAGTTTTTTATCTTAATATTTAATTATTATAACAATAAAATAAAGTCATATTTATTTTAACAATTTAAAAAGTAAATAAAAACAAAAAATTAAGACCTTTTAATTTTCATTTTAACATATTTTAGGTATTCTTTATAAAAAATGTAACCATTAATTACTATATGAATCTAAATATCATTTTATTAATAATAAAAATAGATGATAAATTTAAAAATATTTCTTTATTTTAAAAAATCAATTTATTGCATAATTTTTAAAATGTTAATTTATTAATTAAAATTCTAAAAATTAATAAGTAATAATTGATATTTAAATGTTGTATTTATTAATTATTTTTATTAAAATAATAAGCACATGTTTTATTAACAACAATTCCACTTGGCTTTAGTTCAATTGTTCAATTGTTCAACCCTGACCATGTATTTCATTCTTGATATCAAATTTTATATCTCAGTTAATCACATTGTTATGGATTTCGTACCGTATCGGCCAAAAAATGGTATTAGAATATAAATTTTGATACTGAATTTAAATACCGGTCAGTATCAATCAATACCGGTTGGTAATGACCAATACTGGTTGGTACCAGCAGTACCGGTCAGTATTGTAAATACCAGACAATACCGGAAATTTTAAAAAGTATAGGGACTAAGTTGCAAAATTGTCAAATTTTAATTTTTAAAAAATCAAAAAATTTTAAAAACTTTTGAACCTCTCGCCATCGTCTTTCCCTCGCCCCCTTTTTTTTCAAATATTTTTTAATTTGTTGTTTAGTTTAATTTTTATTATAATTTTTAATTTTTTTAAAATAAAATAAATATTTTATTACTAATAATAATTATACATTAAATTAAAATTAAAATTAATTTATTTTAATATTTGATATCATATTTATTAATAAAGTATTAATAAAAATATTTAATTTTTAAAATAAATAATTTAAAATTTATTATTTATAAACCAATATTTATTTTATATATTTTGAATTATTAAATCAAAAAATTAAAATATATATAATATATTTTTAAAATATTTTAAATTTAATATTATTAATTATTAATTATTAAATTAATTTTATAAATTAAATTAAGATATTTATAATTTTAGTAATAATTAATTTTAATTATTCAAATATATAATATATTTAATTGATAATAAATAACATATGTTTTAATTTTATGTTTTAATTTTACTTGGTTGTTTTCTAATCACGAATTCTTGTTATAAATTATAATAATTTGATATTTAAGCATATTTATTATTCTTTTTATTGAATATTTTGATGTAATTATTATTTATTATATAATAAAAATTGAAAATGTAATATTTAAAATACTTTATATTGTTCTTAATTGTATATTTTTTGATAATGATTGTCTTTTTTATATGATAATTATTATTTCATATTGTTGAATGACTTGATTTTTATTCGTTACAATTTAAAGCTTTGGGAAACGTATGTTATTTCATTATTATCATTATTAATTTCGATATAATTTCTTATAATTTTCTAATAATTAAATTTAATTATTAACTAAGAGTCTTAAATACTTTGTATTATTGTAATATTTTAAATACTTTGTATTATTCTTAATTTTATAATTGTATGATAATGATTGTCTTTGTTTATATTAATTGTGGTTATTATTTACATGTAAAATATTTAAAAATTATTTTTATTTCATATTAATTGTTATTATTATTTATTATTAAGATTTTTGAAAGCATGGTTGATGTGAACAGTAAACTAGTAAAGTATATAGTACAACTGTACAATATACCAATATGAATTATTTTGTAAATTTTAAAAATTTTATGGACTATTTTATAAATTTAAAAAATTACCTGAAACAGTATCCGATACTAACCAGTACTGGTACAATTCCGTTTCAGAACTCAATCCAATACCAAACCTGATACGTTATTTATAACTTTGCTTAATCAATCCCTACCTTATTTCATTAAATTTTATTCACGTCTTTACGTAAGATTCACGTAAATGTGTATATAAAATTAAGTTACAGGTACATCCTCGTGAGAACAGGGTACTCCAACCTCCCACTCCCATGTCAAGGAACAAATTAACTTTAGTTGTTTTATTTTTCTCCACACCGTGCCGTCCGTTTTCGTCTGCAAATGCAATCCTTTTACACGGCAAAAGCCATGGAAACTACTACAGTAGCTACGACCCAGCTTGGGGTCCTTCCTAGAAAAAGTTGGACATCTAAATGATGTTACAGCCAGAGTTCACCTGGAACCAAGACTTGTGAGAGACAAGCAAAGGTAGAGAGTGAGGCACAAGCCACAGAGATAGTCTCGCAAAAGTAAAGGCAAGCAGCGGCGAAAATTGTCGGGGGAGAGGGGAAGACTCGAGAGTGTTGAGGTTGGCTGATTTTTATTTTTATTTTTTTATAAATTGATCCTCCAATTTTTGAAAGTTTTCGAACCTTTCCAGTACTCAATTGATATTTTGTATACCGGTCAGTACCAAACAAAAGTTCTTTTACTAGCCACTAGCCAGTACTAATTTTCGGTACAACACTATATTGTTTTGTATCATTTTTTAGCCAATAGTACATACCAGTTGATATTCACCAATACAGTACAAAACTCGTATTGCTGATTATAACCAACATAATTCTTGGATTTGAAGTGAATGCATGTTTGATGTTACATTAAAGACCTCGTTTTTTAGCAAAGTTTGACTTGAAAGATGAAAAGAAGAAAGAAAATACTTTTATTTTTATTTTTGACTCTAAATTGTACTAATTATAATGTATAATGTGGGAAGAAATCCCAACAATTGATCCTACAACTAAAAATTAGGAGTCTAAGAATTTATTTACAACTGTATAATCCCAAAAATTATGAAGAAAAAATATCGACACTTACCTTCAAGTTGTTGCATAGATATCATGCATGCCCAACGTGTCAAGAAATTTTGAGAACGTATGATTTGAAACTGCTTCGGTAAGAATGTTAGTCAATTAATCCTCAGGCCGAATCTTGGGCAACTCCACAGTTTTTTAATCCAACTTCTCCTTAATGAAGAATATGTCAAATTTAACATATTTTGTTTGATTATGTTGAACAAGATTGTGAGTTATATTACAAGCAACCTAGTTGTCACAATATAGACTAATTGGTTATTTCAATGAATAGCTTATATCCTGTAAAAGTATTGTGAGCCACAAAACTTCACAAAGATCAAGTGTTATATCTTTGAATTTAGCTTCCGCACTTGAGCAATCAACCATGTTTTATGTTTTGTTTCTCTGAGTGATCAAGTTACCACTTACAAGTGTTAAATAGCCAAAAATTAATCTTCTATCTTTTATTGATCTAGCCCAATTGGTAGTTTTTTATACGCATCTATACTTTGTCAATTTGTATTTTTAGTAAATAAAATTCCTTTACCTAGAGTAGATTTTACATGTCTCAAAATTCTCATAATTACCCTCATGTGTTGTTCTCCAAGATTATGTATAAATTGATTAACAATATTTAAAGCATAAGCAAAGTCAGGTCTTATGTAAGCAAAGTACATTAGCCTTCCTACAAGCTTTTAGTATCTTCCTTTATAAAAAGATATTTGATATGCTTCTGCAAATAACTTCAAGCCTTTCTCAACGGGTGTATCAACTAGTTGATATGTTGACATACCAGTTTCTTGTAATAAATCTAGGGTATATTTTCTTTGGGTTGGAAAATTTCCTTTGGTCGACTTGGAAACTTCAATCCCAAGAAAATATTTAAAGCAACCAAGAACTTTCAATTTGAATTTTATAGAAAAGTATTATCGTAGTACATTCCTCTCTTTTGGATCATCTCCTGTTACCATCATATCATCCATATATACAATAAGGGCAATGATTTTAACTTGCCTTCTTCTTAAGAACAAAGTATGGTTAAAATTATTTTGATTATATCTGAAAGTTATCAGAAACCTTATGAACTTTCCAAACCATGCTTTTGGAGACTGCTTCAAGCCGTACAATGATTTCTTCAATCTATAAACCTTTGTACTCTGCCTTTATGTTGCCATTCAACTTCGTGGAAGCTCCATATAGATTTCTTTAAACAAGTCACCTAAAAATAAGGCATTCTTTACATAAAAATGTTGCAAAGGCTAATCCAAGTTTGTGGCTAGGGACAACAATACTGTAACATTATTGATTTTAACTAGAGGAGCAAATGTCTCTGTGTAATCAATCCCATAGGTTTGGTTATATACCTATTTTCCACCAATCTTGCTTTGAACCTTTCAACTGTGCCATCTACATTGTACTTTACAGTGTGCAATCTATTAGCATCCAACTAACTTCTTTCCTAGTAAGCATTCAACAATCTCCCAAGTTTTATTCTTTTTTAAGGAGTTCATTTCCTTATTAATTGCAACTCTCCACCTTGGAACATCTAGAGCTTCCTGCATATTGTTAAGATAGCTAAAACAGATAATTGATTTATAAATGACTTACTTGATTATGGCATAATATTATTTGACATATAATGACTCATAGGATATTTAACTCTCTTAAAATTTCAGGTTCATATGTAAGCTTAAGAATACCTATAGTAAGACTCTATGGTAGTTATTTTCTAGGTGGCCCAGGGTCAAGAATAGGAACATCCTTAGTAAACTATTGGTGTGATATATTAATGAGAGTCTCAATTTCTACACTTGATGGACCAATATCCTCCTCTTCAATGGTACCTTCTTGTTAATATCCTCTGGTTCAATAACCCCTTTATGATCCTTTTTATGTTCCAACCGAATATTAGCACCATCACTAACATCATTATCATATGAAAAATGACAATCACCTTTAAACTTCGCGAAGCTCATAATCAAGAGTTTGAATTTCCTTCCAATACTCCCCTTGAAGTTCAGATTCGGAGAAATACATTATATCTTTATGGAAGACTACATCCACTATGATGAACATACATTTAGTTGGAGGAAGATAACACTGGTGCCCCTTTTGGTTTATCATATACCTAAGAAAAACACACTGTAGGGTTCATGGAGCTAGCTTCTTATGTTAATGTTTATGGATATGCAAAAATGTTACACACCCAAAAACAAGATAAGAAAAAATTGGTATTGGTAGAATAGCTACAACATTAGTAAAGACTTAAAATGGTGTTTGAAATTCAATAGAGTGGGAGGGAGTTCGATTAATCAAATATGCAGCAGAAGAAAGAGCTTTTTCCTAATAGTTCAATGGCAAATAAGCTTGAATTAATGAGTCACGGACAACTTCTAGCAAATGTTGATTTTTCTTCTTAGCTACTATATTCTGATGGGTATATCCATACAAGTAATTTGATTAATAATGCCTTGGGCTTTCAAATAATGTTTTAATTCAAAGCTCTGATATTCTTTACCTTTATCACAGTGAAGAACTTGAACCTATGCATTGTAATGAGTTTGAATGATCTTATGAAAATTTTGAAATAATAAATTCACTTTACTATTATATTTCATTAACCAAAATCAAATCATCCTTGTACAATCATCAATAAAAGTAACAAACCAACAAGACCTACCCAAAAGTTGGAACTTTGGATGGACCGTATACATCAAAGTGAATAAACATAAAAGGAAAGGGACCTTTATTTGGCACTGATGGAAATGAATTTCAATGACATTTTGCAATTTCACAGACATCACAGTAAAAACTAGAGACATCAATTTTTTCAAAGAAACTAGGAAAGATACCTAAAGAATGTATGTCCTAAATGTCGATGCCACAGACATATTTTAGTTTTTTTTCTACCTTTAAGTCATGCACGACAAAAACTTTATGCAACTTGTCTAAACTCCTTGACATTAAGTCCAGATAATACAACTAACCTCTTTTAATACCATGACTAATCATCTGCTTTGTTTGGATGTTCTGAAAGGGACAAAAGTTAGGCAAAAAAATTATAATACGACTATGGACGACCAACACATAACCTAAATTTAGAGTATTAGTGAGACTTAAAGACCCTTCCCCAACGTATCTAGAATCAAAGGTCATATAATTTGTAGCATCAAAATCAATTATCCATGTGCTATTAGAGACAGGTGTAGAAATATTAGAAGTCTTACCACCATTAGCTGTAGTTACTATTAATGCTGAATTCTTCTCAACATCATCATCATTAGTTTTGATCTCAACAATAGCAATAGTTTGAGTCTTCTTGGAATTATTCTTTCGAGGTGCTCGATTATGGTCTCACCAATCTAGATATCTTATAAGCTCATAACGACAATCTTTAATATGTCCAGTTTGATTGTAACAAGTGCATTTATAATTTTATATGTAGACATTTCACCACCAGTTGTTGTCTTTGATTTGTTTTCAAATACCATAGCAACAACTTCAAGGTTTCTAGATTCTCCTTTCAACGTTTCACAATGTACTGCTTCCTTCTTTAGAATCTTTCCACGAACTTGTTTAAAAACATCATCTAAACTTGCTATGAATATATGCACTCTTAGTCGTTCAATCGACTTTTTATATGTTTCAACATTTTCAGGAGCCTTCATGACAAATTTGTCCTATGATCCAGTTATTGAAAGACTTCGGTTAACTCTCCATAGTATCTAGAGAAAGGTCTTGTAGTTCATCTTGCATTGAACCCCTTTTGGTTCATGGTAAAAAACTGCAATTCATCACTTCCATCATGGAAGGCTTTCATTAGTGCACTCCAGATTTCACACACTATAGGTAATCCTAAGTATCATAATCTCTAGACTAATAGACATCAGCAACCATCTTTTAACTTTTTGATTTTCATTATACCACTTCGTTACACATCTTTAGATCCTACAGTTGACTTTGTTTTGTCACGAATATAAGAGAGTTTTCCCCTTTCGGCAATATGCATATGCATCAGTTGTGACCAAACTTCATAATTTGATTAAGAAAGAATGATGTCTGGATTTAAAAAAATCTTTATATTAAACAACAATAGGAACATATTTTGATTCAAATAATTCACTTTATTTTTCACTCATTTCCAAACATTTTGCAAGCACCGGTATCAACTTGAAAGATGAGAAGAAAAAGAAGAAAGAAAATACTTTTATTCTCATTCCTTTATACTAGGTATAATGTACAATAAGAGGAAAAATCTCAATAATTAATCCTACACTAAAAATTAGGAGTCTAAGAATATATATATAATTTTACAATCCCAATAATTATGGAAAAAAATTTCAACTATTTGTTATACTAATCCATTAATTAATTATACGAGACTAGACACTGGTGTTTTACTTATCCTTTGTCTCCATTTACGTCTTCTTCACAAAGCAAAATGATTTAGATATAAAACTCACTTTGTAGTACTGCAAATTAAATATATTTTTCTAGATATTTATCCCTCGTTTACATATGTATATAGGTATGTGTGTGTCTATATATATAGCATTTGAAATTAGGGATAGTAATGGGTCGGGCCGGCCGAGCCACTAACAGGTTGACCGACCCGTGACTCGCCCTATGGCCCACCGGGTCACGGGTGGGCCGGGCTGACTTTGCCAATCCATTAATTTTTTTAAATCTTAAAACGAAGTCATTTCGGAAAAAGTTAACAGGCCACAGGCTGGGGCTGGGCCAACCCGTGGCTCGACCAACCTAGCCAAAAACGGGCTAAGTCGGGCTAAGATTGACATCCCTATTTGAAATGCGAAATTATCAACTTTATGTATACGTTGAAATGTTAGGATTTAAATTAAATTTTGGTTAGCATTTTAGGTCCAATTTGACTCTTTTGTCTTTGAAAAATCAAAGATTCGTATATAAACATTCCTTTTCACTTAATTGAAAGACGTTCTTAATGTACGAGATTGGCTTTTTTCTAATATTCAAAAACAGCGACCACCCCTGTACTGTTCACTGTTCCTCAACCATTCCGAATACCCAGCACCCATCAGCAACCCCAGAAATCCAAATACCCAGCACTTACTGTTCACTCTAGACATGGACGTTGATGAACCAATTATCATGCTGGAGCAAAACCCAGCTACAATGAAGGTTAAGAACAGAGACACCGACGAAGCATTACCAAACCTAACCCAACACCACGAACCCATCCCTCTGCCACACCAAACCCCTGCAGACAACACCCCGCTAGGAGCCATCCCATCCTTCAAAACTGCTCTGCTTAAGGGCCAACATACAGAAGCCTCTGAAAATTCCTCAAACCACAAACCTGTCATCGTAGACGAAGGGGATGTACGCCACGACTTCATCGATGGTGTCCCCTCAATTGATTTCAGTGCTAGCGTCTACCAACAAATCCATGAAAGAATGGTCCATTCACTCATCCTCTGCCCACTCGGACGACACTTCAACTACAAAATTTTATATTAGCGCCTCATAGCCCTATGGCAACCCAAGGGCAATCTCCACCTCATTGACATGGCGGATGGTTATTACCTTCGGAAATTAGAAGTCGAGGCCGATTATTTCAAGATCCTTCTTGATGGCCCCTGGTCTATCCTTGGGCACTACATAATTGCTGTCCCCTGGCAACCAAACTTCAACACCAAAGCCGAACACATCAACTCTGTCGCAACATGGGTCAGAATACCTGGCCTCCCAGTGGACTTCTTCCACGAAGCAACCTTGCGGGAGATTGCTAAACCACTAGGGCAATACCTCCGCAGCGATGAACACACAGTCCCTGCCCAAAGGGCTCAATTTGCCCGTATTGCTGTGCATATGGATCTACGCAAACCACTGATTCCCACCGTCATTGTGGGCGGTCTTGCCTATCCTCTTCAGTACGAGAACCTATATCGCATAGCTATGCTTGCGGCTGCTATGGTCACCTCAAAGAGGAATGCCCTACTCATAAACAACTAGAAATCACCACAGCGGCGGGAAACCGCAACCATGAGGACAGCGGACTTCCTACAAACGAAAACCCAACAGCCAAGCTAATACAAAGAGACCTTACCGGCAACTCCACACCGGAAATCACCATGTAGGCTGGCGAAGCCTCAAGCACGCCTCCCAAGACAACTACCTCCACACAACTGGCTCCCCAACGGTCGTCTCTCCTTGAGCCAGGGCCCTGGCTTCTTGCTCAGAAAAAAGGACGCCGCCCTCCATCACGCAACCCATCAGTCAACCCATCAGAGAAAAAGACTCAGAGCACAACAACAAAGAAAGGACAATTAGCCACCTCAACTCGATTTAATGCACTTACTTCTGAAACAGCTGAAGACGGTCCTTCCAACACAAATAGTGTCACCTCCACCTCACAAATATCCTTACTAGCCAACCCCACCAAACCCATCTCATTCTCCACTACAGCTATCCCCACAAGGCACAAAGGGAAGCAAGGCTTGCGATCCAAGCTTAAATCCTCCAATGAGCCCAAACCCAAGAAGAAATACGTCCCCCAAAACAAAGCTATATCACCCACACCCCACAAGCAACCCCCCCAGCCCATCCCAACATTACCTGAACCACCGCAGCCATCACAAGTCCATGCCTTGCCCACCCAACCTTCCATTACCAACGACTCCCCACCAGCCATTCTCCCAGCCCAACCGACTGCACCCTCCCTTGCCCTTACCTCTGCACCCACAAACTCCCTACCTCCACCGCACCAACCTGAGTCTACCCAAACAACCATCCACATTGCCCATCCTGATCCGATGTCCCTGCAAACACAAGCTGACAAGGGACAATTGACTGGTCAGCACAATATGCCACCCAAACCCCCGGATCCACCAGGCTTTCATGTGGGCGGTAATTGCAAACTTGTGTTCACCCCATTAATTATGACGACAGATGGAACATGCACTGTTGATGATGATATGCATTGTGAAGAAAATGTTCTTCCCCACTCTAGTCATACCCAACATCACCCTCATACAGAGGGTAATGAGATGACCGACTAGCCTCAGCTACGTCCCCCACTTCCCCCTCTTTAAATGACTCTCAATCTCATATCTTGGAACATTCGAGGCATAGCTAATAAGCGAAGCATCACTGCACTCAAACACTTAATTGCTTTATACAAAGTGCAGCTCATTATCCTCTTGGAACCTAGAACTAGTGGTACCAAAGCCCTATCTGCCATACGGAATATAGGTCTGCAAAATTACCATAAGGTGGAAGCGATTGGTTTTTCTGGTGGTATTTGGCTCCTATGGGATTCTCCTCTCCGGATCCACATCATAGCTAACGACTGGCAATTCATTCATTTCTCAGTTTTGAATGCACTAGACACCACCTTCACCTGTACTGCAGTGTATGGCAGTCCAACGCCGAGAATAAGGAAAACCCTTTGGCAAAAGCTAGCTCTCTTGCACACTCTCACAACGGGTCCTTGGTTAGTCACTGGAGATTTCAATGCCATTCTGACCCACTCAGACAAAATAGGTGGCCTTGCATCCCATGGAAGTAAACCTTTTAGCTCGTGGGTTCATACCTCTTCCTTGCATGACCTAGGATTCATTGGGAACAAATACACTTGGACCAATGGCAGATGCCATGAAAGGCTTGATTATGCCTTTGCTAATGACCACCTTCTCAATAGCTTTGATGCTATCAAGGTCAACCACTTACCTCGGACTATGTCGGACCATTCTCCGGTCCTGATTTCGCTTCCCACTCTCCCCCCCAATCACACCCTCCCTAGGCACTTCATATTCTTATTCACGTGGGAGACTCATGATCTCTGGAACTCATGGCTCTCCTCAAATTGGACCACTCACCCCACCCTCTCCTCTGCCATTCAAGGCCTTCATGACAACATCGATGACTGGAAATTCAATGTTTTTGTTGACATCTTTAAACGGAAAAAAAGAGTTTTGGCTAGACTCAGTGGCATACAAAGACATCTGGCTATCCAACCCTCTCCTAGTCTTCACCGACTTGAACTTAGAGTTAGAGCAGAATTGGAGCAATCTATTATGCAGGAGGAAACGTTGAGAAATCAGACCAAACGATTTTTGTGGCTTACCCAAGGCAACAAGAACACTGCTCTTTTCCACAATACTCAGAAAAATCACAAAAGGAGGAGTAGAATCACACAACTGAGACTTCAAACTGGAGAATGGTGCACTGACAAAAACACTCTATGCCATGAAGCCTCCATCTTTTTCCAAAATTTGTACTGCCCTCCCAATTATAAGCAACATAGTATCAATCAAGAGACTTACCCTTTCCCCAGTCTCTTCCCTCCACTGTCACAAGGACTGTATTGCATGCTTTCCCAGACAGTTACTCATAAAGAAATTAAAGATGTCGTGTTACAAATGGATCCTTTTAAGGCTCCAAGACCCGATGGCCTACCTGCTGGCTTCTTCCAACACAACTAGGACATCATTGCTCCCTCCCTCCAGCAAATGGTCCTTCAGACTTTTGATCTTGGTCTCGTGGATGCTTCTATCAACAAAGGGATGATTTCCCTCATCCCCAAGACTTCTAATCCTGATTCCATCTCTCAATTTAGGCCCATCAGCTTAATCAACATCAGTGCTAAAATCATCTCTAAAATCATCGCCAACAGATTGTCCCTTATTCTGCCCCATCTTATTCACCCTACTCAATCATAAAGGGTAGAAGCATCACTGAAAACATCATTATAGCCCAAGAAGCTATACACACCATGCGTTGTAAAAAAGGTAAAAAAGGGTGGATGGCCCTGAAGGTTGACCTAGCCAAGGCTTTTGATAAACTAGGCTGGGACTTTATTGAACAAACTCTAAAAACAGCCTCCATCCCTACATACCTCTCAAATGTTATCCTAAGTCTTCTCATAATTGGTACAACCCAGATACTCTGGGAAGGTCTCACAAGTCCCCAATTTACTCCTCAGAGGGGGGTCCGACAAGGTGACCCTATCTCTCCCATCCTCTTTGTCCTTTGCATGGACAGACTGTCCCATGCCATCCACACCAAAGTAGACTCTAAGGATTGGAAACCTCTCCAATTTGGCAAGGCCAAAATGCCTCTTTCTCATTTACTCTTTGCCGACGACCTCATTCTCTTTAGTGAGGCTTCTATAGCCCAAGCTAGAGTCATTTTAGAAGTTGTTTCCGTTTTCACTGTGTTCTCAGGACAAACTATAAACAGGGATAAATCCTCTCTTTATGTTTCCCCTAATGTCCCTACAGAAGAGGCCATTGCAATTAAGGAAACTCTCACTATCCCTCTGGTTCATGACCTAGGTTCTTACCTCGAAACTCCCCTAATCATGCAAAGAGTGATCAAGCAACTTTTTTCAACTCCAGTGGCCACAGTCGCAAAGCGAGCAACAAGCTGGCGCTCAAGGAAACTTTCATTAGCAGGACGTCTCACACTTTCTCAATCTATCTTAAGCTCATTACCTACCTATCTAATGCACTCTACTCTCTTTCCCAAAGGCATTTGCAGGAACATTGACAAAATACGAAGAACTGTCCTATGGGGAACCGACGAGTCCGTTAGGAAGGCTCCACTGGTCAGCTGGGAACAAGTCTGCCAACCCAAGGACCGAGGAGGGCTGGGCCTCAGACCAACTCATGAAATGAATATGGCACTGCTAATGAAGCTTGCTTGGGACCTGTTCTCTGATAGCAACAAACTTTGGAAACATATCTGTTTTGCTAAATACAATGTTTCTCAGGAAGAGTTACGAACCCAAAACCCTAAGAGGAAAGGCACTTACTTATGGAACCAACTAAGCAAGATTTGGCCTCTACTAACCGCGGGCATCAAATGGGAAATACGAAAGGGTGATAGAGCCATATTCTGGATGGATAGTTGGACATTTTCCGATCAACCCCTGATCCAATTAGCTACTAAACCCATTCCTCCCAGTGAACTATCCCTTCCCACTAACT
>JAOSBN010000005.1:46039701-46067268 GCA_027563595.1 Erythroxylum suave | reverse complement strand
GGTTGTAGGAGAGAATTTAGTGTATGACTTTTGTACTTAATTTTCTATGTTCTTAACTTGGAAGACCTGTCCATTCCAGAGAATGAACAACACCTGATGTTTTAACTGCTATTTTGTTAGTCAATTCGAAGATGTTTCAACTTCTCTTTGCTGTTGAAATTGAAAACGGTTCAACTATTCTTATGCATTAAGCTCGTAAACCACAAAAAAATCTAGGAAAGTGTAAGATTTGGGTTAGACAAATATTTATACATAGTCTTAAAAACTTATACATGGTCTTTACCTTTGGCATACATGCTCTTCTCATGCAGGGACGAATGCAAAGACATCTGAGGTTGATCTCAAAACAAATGTGGGTATGATTTGTTTGTTGCGATAACTTTTACCAAAATAAGTTTTAACATAATGCCCTTTCAAAGGGTGGTTCCAACTACTTGAGGTTTTAGGTTGATGTATAGTGAACTACTTAGGATTATCAAGAGTAACAAAAAAGTCAAAATGTTCATAACTAGAGTTCTTTGTTCCTTTTTGTCTAATATTCATTACAGCGAGAAAAACATACAACACGGTGGGATTATCGTCATCATCATGTAATTACCATAAGCAAATACCAAATCCGTATAGAGATGTACTATAAGCACGAATTTGGAACACGAATATGTCTGTAAATCAACAAAAAGAGGAGACCGCATATATGCAGAGCATCGTATGTATATAGGACGATTCAAGAAGATTGTGGTTCTCACGTATATGCCAGAGTTTCTACCGCCTTAAGCTCTCAATAACGTAGTCTGCGTACAGATCCCTTCAGATATCGAAAAGGTCAAAGAAAATAGATTAGAAACTAATCCGTACAAGATCAAGGATATTGATTTAGAAGTCTGGAAGAAGAAAAATAAGATGAAATATATAAAACAAAACACAACTAGAAAAATGTTTAGTGAAGTATGACAAAGTGCAGAATTAATAAAAATTCTCAAGTCGTGGAAAAACTGAGCTTTAATTTGCCCACAAGCAAAACCAGCAGAACCAAGTCAGGGAGGCACAACACTTACATCGAATGTTGGATTGCTTTGTATGCATCTGTGGCTGGCAGAAAATCATTTACAGCAACTTCCTTATTCTCATTTTTCTTGTCTGATTGCATAATTAAGGAAGAGCAATGTATAAATTGAACTTAAGAAGGTTCTACTATTTTTGGTGGTGTATTCTTAAAATTCATTATTCTTACATATAATAGTTGCGAACAATATAAAGTACTAAAAAGGATACAATCCTCAAAGAAGCGACGGATCTCAGCAAGACGATGTGGTGGGAGTTCCTTGATATCATTGTAATGGCGGTACTCAGGATCATCAGCACATACAGCAATTATCTTGTCATCATTCTCACCCTAATTTGCGAATGCTAACAGGTTAATTGAGAAAGACTATGAAGACAGATTATTTATTCAATCTGGGGCAAGTACCTGATCAATCATTGGCATAACTCCTATAGCTTTAGCCCGAAGAAAACACCCCGGAAGAACTGGCTCCTGCACATATAAGTGGTTCCCAAAACATCGAAAACAGGCATGTATGTCCACCGCAAAATGAAAAAGAAAGAAACGCAGTTCATCGTTCATTTAGTTATGCCCTAATTGCAATCATCAATTAGAAATGGATTCTTCCCAAAGCTTCAGACCAGCGCAGGGACTTCACACCAAGTTCTTCCAAGCAAGCATATATGCATGATCAACAACAAGAACAGTGATATACCTGCATGATAATCAAGACATCCATCGGATCATTATCCTCACAAAGAGTACGAGGAATGAAGCCATAATTGTGGGGGTACACGACTGACGAGTAAAGCACACGGTCAACCTGCTTATGCAACAATTTATTATCTTACACAGGCAATTGAAAGGCCAAAATAAATGAGCAAAGCGACAATTAGTACCTTAATGAGTCCAGTTTTTTTGTCAAGTTCATACTTCACCTTACTACCTTTCCCTATTTCAATTACCTGCATAAATAAGCCATGTATGAGTACAATATGTGCCATGTAATTTAGGTTAATGTGTGAAAATATTTTGGTGTGCAAGTAGTCGAGATTTCCAATTTCAACAGCAAGCAAATGTTGAGCTTTTATGTCTTTTATGTTCTCAAAAAGAACCATTTTTGGCTCACAAACGTAGTTCCTATGAGCCAGGATTCTGCTTGCTTGAATATTACTATCAAAATGATAATAAATCAAACAATCAAGGGAATGGAATGGACTAGTGACTAGTGCTGCTTCTATGGTTTCCAATAAACAAGTGAAATACAGCAAAATCAAAATGAAAAACTCATTGAAATTTTTTTGTTAAATTTGTTCAAGAAGGCATGAAATTTGAAACTGACCATAAACAATAATCTGTTTTCAGCATGTAAGCGAGGGTTATATCAGACTCGTGATTACATTCCTAAATAATCCAAAGGAGTTGCTGTTATTATAATTTAAGACGACTCTTCGTAGCATGTAGAACTAGGCGCAGAACCAGTCCAGAATTAAAGCTACACTAAAAATGAGAATTAAGGAATCTATTCTTACACAGTTGAATATCTTTGGCGCTCCAGATCCTGCATTTGAACCAAAAAAGAAGGCATATAAAGTATGCTATTTCCTCAAAATGCATAGCCATGAAGAACTAGTTGGTAAACTGTTATACCCAGCTCGAGATCATGCCAGGAGTGTGCAGCAACAGTCCTCCTGGTCATGGAAGAAAGAATCCTTTCATTCAGAGGTGGATGCGAAGACTGCTTAGCGAGGATAGACTTGATTGAAGGGTCAACAGGGGGAGCCATATCTGCCAGCTAAAACACAAGCAACAACAATATATAAAAACCACAGTTGGGCTTATCATGAACTACAAATTTACGTGAAATAACGTAATAAATACTGTAGTAATTGTCGACCCAAAATTTTTAATAAACCCATTCTAGCTTCCATCGAAGCCAAGTTTGATATATAGACACGTAAAAGTGAAACTCAAGTTAATAATCCATCATCTTACGATTCTTAACCAACACTATCCACTCTGCACATGAACCCTGCCTCGTATAAGCGAATATTGCAGAGTCAGCTAAATGAGGAAGCCACCTTGGTTTATATCATTCTATTTCTCACTCATACATGAAAAAAAAAATGCATAAATCTCTACTATGTACAGACATTTCCAGGTTCATATAACCAGTTCCATGGAAATGTACGTCTTAAACTATACAAACCATAGATGATCGACCAAAAACAAGCATACACAAGCAAAAACAGAATACCAGATCCAAAAACGGCTATAGAAATCGCTTAGTAGAGTCTACACATTCAACAAATACATAAACAGAGATAAAGAGAGAGATTTAGAAACTTACATGCAACAATCACACTACAGGTTCCAATCTCTGTAACCGAGGTTATCGCAAACTGAAACCAAACAGTAACTGAACGAAACCGCACAGATCCCTTGAGAAAAGAAAAAGAGAGAAGACGAGACAATATTCGAGAATGGGAGAGTAATAGCGAAGCGTTTGGTCGTAGTGACGAGAGGTGGTGTGGTGTTTGGGAAGCGTAAACAACGCAGAGACCGCGCGTTCCCGCTTTCTTTCCTCTCTCCGCAGATAAAGTTAACAAAAAAAAATGGCGAAAGGAAGACTAAATTCAGCGAAAATAGTTAAAAAGGCCTTGCGGTAACACGTGTCACGTTACCGTTTATCCAGTGGGACCCGCTTTAGACAGACAGAGGAGTACCTGACATTCTACGTGGATGCTTTTATGAATATCATTAGATGCTCTGATGTTTAGGAGAAAACAATGCAATTAGGGGCTATAACGCCCGGGTTGCGCTTGCTGCTTCAGACTGGTTGCCGCACACGTAATTTTAAGCCTACGAGAGTAAAGCAGTGTTGTTGCCATTCGTATTTATTTGGTATTCTTTTAAAGCTGGATTCCATTTTAGGTATATTTTTATTATATTCTATTTATTTCTTTATTTTTTTATTATTATCTCATGTATCTGTAGGTCTACCGGAAATAGCCTTTTTGTAATGTAGAGGTAAGATTGTGTACTATCAGACCTTTCCAAAATTCACGTTTTTGTGAGATTCTAAACTGGGTGATGATGATGATGGATGCGCGAGTTGGGCTTGGGCCTGGGCCTAACTGCAGGAGCTTAAGTCTGGGCCCAATGATTGATAGGGCCTAAAATTATGAGCCCAAATTCAAGTTTGAGTATGCCTAAACCCATTCTTTTTTTTAATAAATAATTTAAAATGTCAAGTTGAAAATTATATGGCTTTAGCTTCAAGTCTACATAGCCTAAGTCTCACCTAAAATTCGGTCTAACTCAAGTTTGACATGTTGATTTTAAGTTGGGTCAGGATTGATCGGGACGACTTGTGTTTAGAGATGACAAATTGTCATAGTAGGCTATGGGTCGACTCGTGGCCTGAGTGGGCTAGGATGCACCGGCCCGTGGCTAGGCTCACTTATTAGTGGGCTGAGTCATTTATTAATTTTTCAAAAAAAATCTCAAAACAACGTCATTTATTGGGCCAGTTCGTGACCTAGCCAACCTAGGCCAAAATTAGGCTGGTCGAGATTGCCATCCCTATTTATGTCCATATATGTTAGCTTGGAATATTTAATAATATAATTTACATTGCATTTTTCATTTAAATGTTCATTTTTTTAAATTTATAATAAATCTAAACATTTAAAAATAGTTATTGAAGTTAAAATGTTATTTATCTTAACATTTATTTGATGCATTTGATGTAACAATGTGAAGATTGATATTTAAAACTAAGTGTTAACATCAAACGTAACATTTATGATTATTTTGTTAGTTGCTTATTTAAAAATTAAATAAGTGATTGCATTTTTATTTAATATTTGTTGGAATATCCTTATGAACTTGTGTTTATTAAAGTTTATGTTGAATATAAAATTGCAATGTAAACTATTAAAGTTTATGTTGAATATAAAATTGAAATGTAAACTATTATGTGTTTTAATTGTTTAAATTATTAAAATTGATAAGTTATCAAAAATTAATTTCATATAAGACGAGATTATGTTAGCATTCCCATGATGGAGTTCCAAAATTAATATAGGCATGACAGGTTAGTTATCTCAGTAACAAGGATTTAACCAGAAACTAATATAATTAAATCTTAAAATATTAAATATTATAATGTAAATTGACACTATAGTTATTTTAAATATTTGTAAAAAGTTAAGATTAACATTTTAAAAAAATTCAAATTTATATAAAATATATTAATTTATTAATTATTCATAAAATTTCAATAACTATTGACAAAATTAAAATTTAATTTTAAGATCAGAATAAATATTAATAATAATTTATTATTAGAATAAAGTCATTCGTGAATCTCTTTTAAGTTTTTTAATAATATAAATAATTCCTTATCATAATCCTATAATAATTATCTTATTTATAAAACTTACATTAAATACAAGCGGGGTAATCGAACTCCTAACCTTATTTAGAGTGTGTTTAGTTCAGCTTTTGGCAGGTAAAAAAGTATTTTTTTCCACCGCAAAAGCTATTTTAAGAAAAAAAAAGAGTGTTTGGTTGTAAACTTCAAAAGTACTTTTGGAGTAGAAATAGATTTTTTAAAAACTAAAATATAGCTTTTTCAAAGGCTCAAATTTGGAGTTTTTTAAAAAAGCACTTTTCCAGATAGATTTTTATATCAATTAATAAGCCTATTTTTTAGTCTCTTTTACTCTTATACTTTATACATAATTCCCACAATTCTACAAACACATCTTCATGTTTATTTTGAGATTTATATGATATTATTTGAATTTTTATATGTTTTAATATTTATTTTTGAAATTAATTTTACTTATGTTATAATCTATACAAAAAATTTGGTTAGATATATTTTCATTTATGTTTCGTATGATTTAAAATTATATAATAATTAATATATTTTGTTTTGTATATTGTTTAATATATTTTAAATAATATTTATATTTTAAATATTTTATTATAAAATAAAATATAGTTAAAATTAATAAAAATGCTTTTTATTTTTATGTTACCAAATAGTCTATTGTATGAAACTCTTTTTAAAAAGCTGTTTTTTTAATTGACAGTCAAACAGTCAATTGATTTTTTATAAAAGCTTTGCTAAAAAAAATTTTACTGATAAAAACTTTATTAATAAAAATTTTACTGATATAAGCTCAACTAAATAGATACTTAAGCGACCACATCTCCCTTGTCATTAGAATTTGGATCTGTGGTTTAAAAAGGCAATACTTTAATCACAATAATTTATTTTATTGGTGATGATTATCATATCGTTGTCGCTTCGAATCTCTTAAGTTTCGAGTGAGAAGTTTCTCCGACGGCACCGCATTAGTGGTGCTCCGAGCTGAGCCTGTACATGTAGAACAAATGGAAAATCTAAGCAAAAGTTAAAAGCTGCCTCGTGATATATTTTGTAGAGTCTAACTCTCCGTACCATTATTTATAATATTATATTATATTTTAATGTTTTTAAAATTAGTTCTCAACAAAATTATAAATTTAATCAATAAAATAATTTGAATGTATTAAAACTAATATAATTTTAAAAATATTTAGTTTTTAAATATTAAGTAAGATATACTTTTTAATTTAATCTTTTACAAAAATATAATTAAGTTTGTAATATTATTATTAATGAATATTAATCAAACTTATTTTAAACCGGTAAAAAAGTTATTTTCAAACAATCACATGACGAAAAAAAAAAAGATGTCAATATAAAAAAATAATAAATTAAATAACTCCTCGCATAAAATATATATTATTTTAATAATATTAAAGTGAAATATTTAAATACCAAAATATAAATTAAACCCTCAACCAAATTTTACTTGTTATATGCATGCGAAGAGAAAATTATTCATTATTCATTTTCTTGTTCAATTTGTCAAAACTTTCAACGTCCGTACAAATAACTTTCCCTCTTCAATCGTTATTAGCTTAGATCTGAGTCTCCCTCTCTCGATCCGGTATTTTTCTGTTTCACTTTTTATTTTTCTCAATTTTTAATTTAAACTTTATTTCTCTCGTTTTCTTTTTTTAAATTTTTAATCCAAATAGAGATTTCTCGCAGAAGTTAGTTTGATTTTGTTCTGTTTGTTTACAGTGAATCTTCCAGATGGCTGCTCCACCGGCGAGAGCTCGCGCTGATTACGATTATCTCATAAAGCTTCTCCTGATCGGGGATAGCGGTACGGTTTTTGTTTCCGACTTCATTTCGTGATAGGCCAATGCGATCTTCCCGTTCCCTTGCGTGTGAATCGTGTGTTGTTCTTAGTGATAGGTTCGATCGTCTAGAGATATGGCCTTGGATGTCTTTATTTGTGCTGGATCTTGCTTATAGAGTCCTGCATGTAACTTGCATTTGGATTCGTTAGCGGTGTACTGGTTGAATTTTTGGGAGTTACAGCTTTTTGAGCTTTGGTTTGACTTGTTTTTCGCGGTAATCTTGTAATATCGTTGTTGAGCTGTAAAACAATATCGATGTGGAGGAAAAAAAGGGAGACATTTTTGTGAAGGAGATGTAGTTCTAGAATGGTGTGATGACTTGTGGTCATTGTTTTGGGAAAAAGTTATTCTAGCAATGGATGGCATACACTGTCAGAGAGTTCAAGTGTGGAAGTTATTGAGAAACTGATTTGGTCTCTGAATAAATTCGAGGTGAATTTGCTCAGATCCGTGCTTGTGTATACTAGTTGTTATCGTTCGAATCTAAAGGAGAACAGCAGAATGGATGCTAAAGAACTGTAGGCTTTGATTAGTTATGCTATAGATGATTTTTTGAGTAGCATGTTTTGTTATCTAATGTTTAGAACCTTTGTGATTGAGGGATATAACTGTCACCAATGTTTTTGGTGGGCTGAAATTACAGGTGTGGGTAAGAGTTGCCTTCTGCTGCGCTTCTCAGATGGCTCCTTCACCACTAGTTTCATTACAACCATTGGGTAGGTAATTGTTGAATAATGATACACAATGGACTTACCTGTTTTTCATGTGTAATAACAATCTGATCTGTAAAGATTTTATCTTCTTACAGTATTGATTTTAAGATAAGGACAATTGAACTTGATGGAAAACGAATCAAACTGCAAATCTGGGATACTGCTGGTCAAGAGCGTTTTCGAACAATTACAACTGGTTAGTATTGTTCTCTGTTCTTGCTTTGTGAGGCTGGGTTTTGTTCATTACTTTTGCAGATAACATTTTATGGAGAAGTGTCTAGCTCCGTAAAATTGTATATAATAATAAAAATTCATACAGTGGGATAAACAAATACTTCTAGTCTCTTATCTGTTCCTGTACGCTTTTTTCAATATCCGAATTCAATTGGGGAAATTTACGGCAGGACCTGTTTTTGTCTCTCTTCTGAATCAATTATTAACTACGATCGCTTCCATTCATACAGCATTTAGTTCAAGTTAGATAAATGAAGTTGTGAGACAGAACTCGACTAATAACATGGTTGTTTGGATGGTTGCTTTATTGAAAAGAAGTTTCGCTACTGGAGAAGAGGAAATGGAGTTTGCTTTATGATTTTTTGAATTGGTTCCAGTGGAGTATCTCCAATGGCTTAATAACTAGGGATCATTTTATTTATTTTAGATACATATTAGGACTATCTAGTTGCATTTGCAGGTCCAGATCAATTTGGATACCTATATAATCACATTTTTATCCCTGCAAGTTTTGCACACTGTGCTGCACAGGTTCTCAACCAACAATAACACAGATACTGGATTTTCCTGTTAGAGGCTGAAGAAATAACCAAGTCACCCTGATGACCTGCCAAGTATATTGGTCTTTCACTATGGATGAAGCAGAAAGGTCACTTTGACCCTTCTTAAGCAAACATTGGCTTTCATAAGGGGATATTTTGATCATGATAATTAAATAAATAAGTTTCTGAGAACTGTTTTTTGATGGTTTCAAAAGAATTAAGGCTTTTATCTAGCAATTGTTTTCTATAGTTTGGACTACTTGCATCTGTTTTCTCACTGGTCAAAATAATGATGATGAGAACACCTGGTTCAGTAGACACCATGGCATGTTTGGCCTACTGATGAGCCAGCACATAACGTTCTTTTACTTCTTGAGATAGTGGTTCTAAATCATGGCGAAGTTTCGTTTTTTCTTTCATTATTCTTTTCTTACAATTTCTATTATATGTACTTCTATGAATGTATTTGAGGGATGTAGTTGATATTGTGCGCATATATTGTCCCCTTAAATAAATTTGTCACCTTAGTGTCGAAAGTTTTCATTAATTTGATGGTTCAGAAATTGGGGTTTTGCCTTGGACCTCTTCTACCTTTCACCTACCTTGTAATGTATTTCCTAATGTTGTACTCTATTTTCTTATATTTTCTCCCGGATTCTTCTCTGTTTCAGCTTACTATCGTGGAGCCATGGGCATTTTGCTTGTGTATGATGTCACAGATGAGTCTTCTTTTAATAGTAATAACTTACCAGACTCTTATCTTTTGTGGTTTTATTTTCTCTGATCTTCAATCATTTTCTTGATAGATTTTCTGTAATCATAACCATTTGCTCATTGACATCATCTGTGATTACTTTCATTTGACTCTTTGAATGTCTAAGATCTTTGGTTGTGAAAAAAAGTTAGTTCTTTTATTTCTCCTTCTTATATTTTCTTCAGTATAATTAACTTTTACCTTTTGTTAGACATCAGGAATTGGATTCGTAATATTGAACAGCATGCTTCTGATAATGTCAACAAGATTCTAGTGGGCAACAAAGCAGACATGGATGAAAGCAAAAGGGTCAGCTATCTGTCTCACTTTGTTCTGGTTGTGCACGTGTTTCTGTTTATATTTGTTTTGTCATCGATGTGAATTTACTTGACAAGATTTTTCTTTAGGCTGTTCCAACCTCAAAGGGCCAGGCTCTTGCAGATGAGTATGGCATAAAGTTCTTTGAGACTGTATGTAAAATTTGATTTTGACGCTTAATTACTTCGATTATAATTGATTCCATGTGCTAAAGATTATGTTAATGCAGAGTGCAAAAACCAACTTGAACGTGGAGGAGGTTTTCTTTTCAATAGCTAGAGATATCAAGCAAAGACTTGCAGATACTGACTCAAAGGCTGAGGTATCAAGTCACTAAAACTATTTTCTCAAGATGCCCTTCTCGATAAATTCTCTTGAATGCCAAATACCGATATTCTTTTGAATTGTCTGCAGTTCATTAGCTGCACTATATTTCTTTTTATCGTGTTTTCATTTTTGATTCTCATCCCATTCATGGAATCATTATACTTTTGAATGCTGTAGCCCCAAACGATAAAAATCAACCAACCAGACCAGGCAGGATCAGCTGGCCAAACTGCACAAAAATCGGCTTGCTGTGGTTCTTAAAGATGCCAAGTTGAAGAAGCATACGGACACATTCCTGAGCATGTTGGTGAACACTAATTTTGCCAGAACTTTGTGATTGATGCTTGTATTGTTTTACATAATCATTATTTTACAACTCCCGGACATGTCCTGTGACTTTATGAGAAATTAATGTCCTTATTAGATCAATTTCCCCTAATCTATTCTTGATGTTTGAAACACTAGGTCTAATGCAGCCTCTTATTCTGATTTGTGATACTTTAGTTGCTTGTCTCTTTAACTTCTTTTGAACGTTTCTTCCTGACATAGATGATAATGAGGAAATGACCGATTGAATTTACGAACTATTTCAATGTATCAATGGTCTGGTAGTGCTCTGCATCTTCAATCCCCAAACGTGGAAAGGTAATTGGAGTTGTGGGATTTAATTGTATGCAAGTTTGATTATTGTTAAACAATTAAGGGTTAAATATACTACGCCAATTTGATTTTTTTACTTCATATTTTAAATTTTGTTTACTTTTTATAATACTTTTTATTAATTGTGATGTAGTATTAAAAATTGGGTAAATAATATTAGAAGTGCTAATTTTTAAAAATATAAAAAATATGCCCCAATTTAGTTTTGGAGTGAATGTGGCTAGGGATGATACTGGATAGGGTCAATCTCGAGCTTCCCTTACGTTGGGCCAACCTGAAAATTTTTGTGAGGTAAGTTTTCACGTGAGGTTAGAATGGGTTTAAGATTTACAGTTTGAGTAAAGCTCAAACTGAGGCAGTCTGATTAAAGTTTTGTTGTTGTAGATTTTAATTAATAAATTTAGTTTTGAATTTGAGCTGGAATTGAATCTTAACTTTAAACTTAATTTAAATATTGGAATATTTTTAAAAGTTGAAATTTAATTCAAAATTTTTATAAATTTAACTTAAGTTTATTAATTTTAGATTATCCTCAAGTTGAAACCGTGCACAATTGCTATCCTTATTATATGGTATAGCAAGAAGGAAATAGATCTTTTGTTTCTATAAATCAGTTTTTACTTTATTCTATTAAATTTTATCTATATATTTACAGTAACTTACGTAAATATATGAATAAAATTAACTGTTACGTGATTGAAATTTCGTATAAATGGTCATGTAGAGCAAGAAAGGCAATACAAAACACACTGGGTACTGGCAAACTAGTGGGTGTTAAGGAAAAACCAAAAGAAGAAGAAAAGTCCTGTCTAATCCTCTGTTTTTACCATATTTTATTAAATCTTATCCATACATTTATACAAAGTCCATGCAAATATATGAAAGCAGATAAAAGAATAAATGACACATCAATCATAAAAGTCGATGCGCATCTTTAAAAAAATTCTATAGAAAGGGCTTGGCTTTTAACCTACTCAGGAATAATAAATATTCCATCAAATGGCTTAGCTTTTATGTAGTTTTCTAACACCTAAAAGGTGATTTGATCCAACAACCCAATTGAGAAATGATAAAACATTCTTTTTTGTATTTTACCACTTATTATATTAAATTATATCACAAAATTTCAAGTTGTATATAGTAGATCAAAATATTAATAAAATATGAAGTTAACTTTTGTGAATTAAAAAAATTATTTTTAAGTTTAAATATTTCAAGAAATAAACATATCTTAAAAACTTATTATGTTCCGAATAAAATTATCGAGTTAAAATTTAAAATGAATTAAAGAATTATTTTATAATCTTAAAAAATCTAAAATAGTATCCATTGTTGATAGTATCAAAATGATTAAAAGTGTTATTTGCACCATTAACGTGTTACAAAAAGCCAATACAACTTAGGATTTATCTTCAGTTTGGAACATAGAAGTGAATAAGTAGTGCATGTAAAGAAAATTATCCTTTAGATGTCAAATAGGTTTAACCAACCATTACTTGAACCGTCAACCAGGTTCTTATTGGTTGATTACCCGTAAAGTCATTTGCATTGATTCAAGTCTACACTAATAGACCATAAGCCTATGAGTGGCACCTTCACCAGACTATAACTATCATCACACAAGTAAATGTAATCCACGTTGGTTAGGTTCAGGAATCATGACATTATTAGACGCAGGGACTATCTGCTCAGAAACAGAACATAATTGTTTCCACGTTGGCTGGGTGAGGAACCAAGCATTTTAGAGGCTGTAGAGTTAGTGGGATTTGCAGAAAGGAGGTGGAGATGATGGTGCAAACACTACTAAAAGTTTATTTAAAGCATAAGAGAACAAATTATGAGGGCCTTAAAGTTTAAAGCAAAGATGGATTTAGAAATTGCCACCCACTGAAATCTTGACCTCGTCCTGGTCTTTTTTTAAGAAACTTACCACTAAAAAACAGTTAAAATTGGGTGGTTACAGATTTGTCAAGTATTTTATTAAATAGTAAAATCTACAATCATTAATTCTTTAACCATTTTCAAAAAAATTCACAAAAGACCACTACAAAAAAGTTAAAATTAGATGGTTACAGATTTCTCAAGGATTTTATTAAACGGTAAAATCCACAACTATTAATTTTTTAACCATTTTACAAAAATTTCAAAAATGTACTGTTGAGTGCCATGGATTCATGTATCACATGCATGACAATATGATGGAAGTGTCAGAATCTAAATTCTAACCACATGATAACCCTGAAAATCCAGAAACAAATATGCATGTATGGATAGATCAAAAGAATATGAAATTTAAACACTTTTACCTTTTATTCTCCTTTCTTGATTCTTTTCCTTGTTTAGGTTGTAGCCAATACTAAATTCTTCCTTGATCATCCAAGAACACAGAAAGAGAAAGAAGAAGCAGTGTGTAAGGGTGGTTAGAACACTAAACTTGATAAGTTCAAGTAGACGTTCAAATAGAGAGATAGATCAAGAATATCTTGCATGCATTTAAATTTATGCAACAATTGCATAAATTACATGAAGAAGACTTAAGACCATTTCTCTCTCTCTAGAACTCTTCGAGACTCCTTATCCTCTCATTTCAGTGTGTTAGAATATGTTAGGCCTCTCTTAACTCACTTATGTACATCTGTCGTGCCTTAAGCCACGATCGTGGCCTTCTTAAAACAGTCGTACACACTTTGTTTTTCATCCAATTTTTTATATATGTGACTCTTAAGTTCTTGGTTATTTTAGACACTTGAATCAACTCTTAATTTGAACAAATCATGGATGGTTTCATGTCACTTGAATTAACTCTTAACTCAAGCAAATCATGAAGGGTTTCATAATTCTAATTTACCAAAATTTAAGTGGATTAATACATGAACCCTTCGATAGGTAATTATCTGGTTTACAAATCTTTTCATAGACAATTACCATGCAATTTATCCCTTCACCGTTCTATACCCTACTTGGTTAGGAGTATGGGTTATGTGTCAACTCCTACTAGACTGACTACGTCACATCTAGTCCAAGTGATCTTAGTTCTTGTACTGGGATCTCATTACTCCATGTGTCATTAAAAACTCTCTTGATGACACATAATTGCTCTGCCCAGAGGCTCCTGAGTAATGACCCCGACAAGAGGTCGTGGGTATCATCTCCTTCTATCAGGAGTGGTGAATCCTTTATTGGCTATCCAATTACTTTTGAATACCAATAACTGTACCCAATCACCACCTTAATAGCGACCTCGTCTTGAGGTAACGAGGAATGATGTCAAACCACATGATTAGTATTTAAGATATCCTTGAGTACCTCAAGTCTAAGGATGTTTGCACCATTGTTATGTGAGATTAACCATTGACATTTGATAGATCATCTATAAGATAATCTCATAGTGGGTCATTCGATGTACTTGCTACGCTTACTAAGCATTCACATGTTAACTCTAAACATCTCATGCTTACAGTTTGTGAGATCTACTACTTGATCAAATCAAGAAGTATAACATATGCTATCTGAATTAATAATGTCTTGTCTTATTAATCCTATGACTAGGGATTATTTAGATACTAACATAATTGCACATGATAGGAATTTCATTATCATGATCTTATCATGATTTCCTTCATGCTATGTTTTGTATCATGAACTTCATTAATTCGATTTACAATTCATATATAAACGAACATCAAATTAATGAAAATTGCCATTAGCTTTATTAATAAAAATAAAGTTTTTGCAGAAGTGTTAAAAGTGATTGTCTTTAGAGTACTACTCTAACAATCTCCCAATTGTACTAAAGTCAATCACCTTTGTATCTAATACCATAGGCAAGCACACTAGAATCAAATTTATTTAAGGAAATGGCTTAGTCAAAGGATTAGCGATGTTCTGATATGTGGGCACTCTCTTTATCTTTACATCACCTCTTTCAATTTTCTCCCTGATCAGGTGATATCTCCTAAGTATGTTCTTAGACCTCTAATGAGACCTTGCTTCCTTGTCTTAAGCAATAGCCTCATTGTTGTCACAGTAAAATAGTATCGGGTCTATAATGCTCGAAACCACTCCAAGTTCCATAACTAACTTCTTGATCCAAATAACTTCTTTTGTCGCTTTCGTAGCTGCGATGTACTCTGACTCGATCGTTGAATCTACAGTTGTATCTTATTTATAACTCTTCCAACTGGCTACTCCACTATTCAGTGTGAAAACATAACCTGAATGAGATTTGGAGTCATCCTGGTCATATTGAAAAATGACATTCGTATGTCCGCTCATTGCAAGATCTCCATTTCCATATATCAAGAATACATCCTTAGTCCTTCTCAAGTACTTTAGGATATTCTTGACAACCACCCAGTGGCATTCACCAGGATCCGATTGATATCTGCTCGTAACGCTTAGGGTATAGGATATATTGGGTCTTGTACATAACATAACATATATGATTGATCCTATTATTGAAGCATACGGGATCGTACTTGTGCGGGTCCTCTCATCTTGTGTATTGGGACACATAGATTTCGAGAGTTTTATCCTATGAATCATGGTAAGAAACCCTTTTTTAGACTACTAAACCTCTTTAGCACTTTATTTATATACATCGATTGTGAAAGACCTAGCAACTTCCTTGATCTATCTCTATAGATCTTTATTCTTAATATATATATGTTGCTTCTCCAAGATCTTTCATGGAAAAATTCTGAGAAAACCATATTTTGACTGATTGCAAACTTAAGATATCATTTCCTATTAGCAATATATCACCCATATATAACACAAGGAATATGATAACACTCTCACTAACCTTTTTGTACACATAAGGTTCATCAGGATTTTTTGAGAAACCAAACTCTTTGATTTTCTCATCAAATCGAATGTTCCAACTTCTAGATGTTTGCTTCAATCCATAAATGAATTTCTGAAGCTTGCATACCTTTTTACCATCTTCAGATATGAAGCCCTCAGGTTGTATTATGTACACATCCTCAATTAGGTTTCCATTTAGGAAGGTCATCTTCACATTCATTTATTATATTCATAATCATAATGAGTAGTAATGACTAGGAGTATTCTAATGGATTTAAGCATAGCTATGGGACTAAATGTCTCGTCATAGTCAACTCCTTCTCTTTGACGATATCCTTTAGCAACTAGCCTCACTTTATAGGTAATCACATTACCATCCATGTCGATTTTCTTTATGAAAATCCATTTGCACCCTATGAGTTTTAGCTCTTCGAGTGGGTCAACCAAAGTCCATACTTGGTTTTCAAATATAGAATCCATTTCGAAATTCATGGCTTGAAGCCATTTTTTAGATTCTGAAGTCTTCGGAGCCTTTTCATAGGTTAAAGGCTCTTTGTCTTCTATGATCAATACGTCATTTTGTTCACTTACAAGAAATCCATATCTCTCTAGAACATTGTGTATCCTACTTGACCTACGGATATTTTGTGTGTTAGAAGGTTCAACAGTTGTCTCATCTCCTTGAAGAACAATTTCGGGTTCAGGTAGTGAGTCTGCATCTATTTGAGCATCATGAACTTCATCAAGTTCAAATTTGCTCCCACTGTCTTCTCTTATAAGAAACTCTTTATCTAAAAATACAACATGCTTTGAGACAAAAACCTTTTTCTTTAAAGCATTATAGAACTGATATCTAATTGTTTCCTTTAGATATCCTATAAATAGACATTTATCATATTTCACTTCAAGCCTGTCTGATTGAATTCGCTTCACGTAAGCCGGACAAGCTCAGACTTTCATATGAGAAAGATAGGACTTTTTGTTAGTCCATATCTTATATGAAGTAAGATCGACTGATTTTGAAGGGAATCTAATTATCATATAAACAAGAGTCTTGAGTGCATGACCCCAAAAAATTTTTGGTAGATTTGTTAAGCCCATCATTGACCTTACCATGTCTAACAAGGTTCAGTTTCTCCTTTTAGGTACATCATTATGTTGCAGTGTGTAAGGTGGAGTTCATTGGGATACAATCTCGTTATCCTTAAGATAATTTAGAAACTCCTCGTTCAAGTATTCATCGCCTCGATCTAATCGAAGTGTCTTGATACTTCGAGCTATTTCTCTGCTCCATTTCTAAATTGTTTGCATATTTCAAATGCTTCAGACTTGTATCTCATTAGATACACATACCAATATCGTGAATAATCATCAATAAAGGTAATTAAGTAAATAAAATCACCTCTAACATGAATGGACATCGGACAACATACATCAAAGTGTATTAGGTCTAATAACCCATTCGCTCATTCACCCTTTCCTTTAAAAGGTGATTTAGTCTTCTTGCCTAACAAGCAAGATTCACATGTGTCATATGATTCATAATCAAATGACCTTAAGCTATCACTCTTGTGTAGCTTAGTCATGCATGTCTCACCTATATGGACATTGCCACAAGTAAGATGATTTTAAGTTATCTAGTTTTTGTCTTTTATTTTCATTGATATTTAAAATTGGATTATACATATCTAATATGTAAATACCATTGTACAATGTAGCAGTACCATACAACATTTCATTCAACTTAATTGAACAACCATTGGGTGAAAAAGTTAAATGAAATCCCTCTTTATTAAGACATGAAACAGATATAATGTTCTTTGTCACGACGGGTACATAATAGTAATTATCCAAAATTAGCTCTAGCCCACTAAGAGGATATAAAACATATGTTCCTACTGCTGATATAGCAACTCTTGCTCTATTTCCCATATGTAGGTCTATCTCTCCTTTCTTGAGCAGTTTATTATCCCTGAGATCCTGCATATCAACACATATGTGTGAGCCACATCCGGTATCTAATATCCAAATGTTATAATAAAAAATAGTATTAACCTCAATGACAAATAACATACCTGAAGTAGATGGTGAGGCATTTAATGCCTTCTTCTGCTTCAGTGACTCCAAATAAAATTTGCAGTTCCTCTTCCAATATCCTTCAGTGTTGTAATGGAAGCATATCTTCTTTGATGTTGTCACCTTTGCCTTCTTCTTGGCTACATTTCCCACAGACCTTTTTAGGTTCTTCTTTCGAGAACAAAAAGGACAGTCCACCAACATCACAACCTTATTGTCCTTTTTGATAGTTTGCTCAGCTGTTTTGCGTAGATTAATCAACTCAAGTATCGATGTGGATATTTGCTTTATCTGATAATTAAGCACAAACTGTGAATAATTATCGATTAAACCAGTTAAAATTAAGTCTATACTTAATTCATGATCCATTACGAAACCCAAACTGGCTAACCTCTCAATGTTTCTATAAATCTTTAGTGCATATAGCACTAGAGATGATCCCTCAGCCATCTTAGAGTGGAAAAACAATCTTGAGGCCTCGAACCTTTTAGATTGAACTTGCTCATTAAACAACTTCCTTAGATGGCTAACCTCTCAATGTTTCCATATATCGCTCTTACGGTTTTGGTGACATAAAGGCTAACATTATACAGCTAGCTAGCTCACTATCATCTAATAGCATCTTTTAAGCTTTCTGATCCTCATCAGATACATCGGCAGCAGGTGGATCGGGAAGTGGTTTATCTAGGACATATCCTAGTTTCTCATATTTGAGAACAATTATCAAATTTAATAGCTAATCCAAGAAGTTATGTCCTGTGAGTTTGTTGGAGTCTAATAGAGAGTGTAGGTTCACACTGGACAAAAAAATCGTGGCGATTCAATAACCTAGAAAAACGAGAGAAAGTTTTAGAATGTACACTAGTACATATCGATAAGGACTTTAATCCCATGCATTATGGGTCCTACTATTCTTATTCAAATCCATAACCCTCACTATGAATACTAGAAAACTTATAGTTTTCTCAGTGAGTCGACATCCAATATCACCAAGAATGACCTTGAGTTTGCCCAACAAGCTACCTTAGGTCAATCGGTAGGTATCATTTATACCAATTGCATTTAGTTATGCAACTATCGACTTGTGTTATCAACTGTTGATTTAGCACACTCATTGAGTTATCAATTCTTGATTTGTATACATTCCATGTATATAACTCAACTTCGCCTCTATCCACGTAAACCTTAGGTTTGCCCAACAAATCAACACTTCCAGTTATGACTAATCCATTAATCCGAAAATCTAATTTCCATAGTTTGAACATATTCGTGTGGAGTTGGCTTGGGTTTGCCCAACAACTCATCTCTAAAAGAATTCTGGTTCTTGCCATATTAATGGAAGGCGTAAGTCATAATATTTCAGTAAGGGATTTATTATTTGGTCTCATCAATACTTGGATGATATTTTATATATATCACACATATTAAATTGAGTCTATATATAATTATATATCACACTTATTAAATTGAGTCTATGTCCCTAATCACCCTTAAAATGCATTTGATGTATGTATCATACAAAGGAGGTTTAATTGAGGTTGTGACTTAACTATGCATCAAAAGTTCGTGATTCAATTCAACTCTTGAATCAAATCGGGTACTAAAGTTAGTCTCGACTAATTCAAATTATGAATGTGATTCGGTTTCTAAAATTCAAGTTTTTTGATGTCCAAATTAATCACTTTAATCCTAGTATATATGTCTTTTTCTAGCACACTAAAAATGCTATGCTCTACTTGGATTAATTCTAAATTAATTTCTAGGGTTTCCAAAATTCTCGTACATCAATTAGTCATCTATAATATTCCTAGGTCATCTCAAATTTATCTAAACAATTTCGGCACTAGCCAAAAATATCTTGACGGTCAAAATCATCAAGATAAATAAGTTAACCTACTAGACACTAAAAAGACCGATTTGATGGTCAGAAAATTTTCAGAACCCTAATTCAAGCGCATGCACTAAACATGCGACTACCATCAAATCTTATCTCATAAAAACTTATTAAGGCCTTATAACCAAAACACATACACCATAAGTCATTAATTAAGTCAACTCCATCAGCTTTCAGAAAGCTTATCAATGTTGACTTTGACTTGATTTATTAATTGAATCAAATTCAATTAATTCTGAGAAAGTTCCAGACTCTTATACACATTCTAAAAGTGCCTAACAAAAATTTTCAAAAATAATTCCTATGAATTATTTACTAATTAACTGAAATTACCTAGCATATCATTTGTCTATAACACTTGTCATATTACTTCTAACACTAGTTGTACTCTACGTCATGCATGCGTAAGATAATCACTTTAAAAACAAGTGTCATGCATCTCATACTCGTGACGACATCTTATCTTGCATATGCATGCATAAAATTCATAAAAGAAATTTTTATAAAAATTAATATGGAATTTACAAGCATGCATTTTCATCAGATTTCCAGAATTTCCCAAAACTTCATACATGCATAAGGTTGAAACTAAATTTGTAATAAAATAGAAAATGACATTCAATTGCATATTCCTTTCATAAAAATATAACATAACACCTTATAAACATTTATGTGAAAGAAAATCATAAATTTTTTTCTAGAATTATTATGAAAATTTTAAAATCAGCACATGCATTCAGTTTTTTCAGAAGAATTAGTGTGCAAGAGTGGTTCGAACATCAAACTTGATGAATTCAAGTAGAAGTTCAAATGGAGAAATAGATTAAGATGATCTTGTATGCATTTAGATTTATGCGACAATTGCATAAATTACACGAAGAAGACTCAATACCATTTCTCTCTCTCTCTATAACTCTTTTAGACCCCTTATCCTCTCACTTCAGTGTGTTAAAACATCTTAAACCTCTCTTAAGTACATAAGTGAGTTCGTGGCCTTCTTAAAATAGCCATACAAACTTTGTTTTTCATCCAATCTTTTATGCATGTGACGCTTAGGTTCCTAGTTATTTTAAGTACTTGAATCAACTCTTAATTTAAGCAAACCATTAATAGTTTCATGCCACTTGAATTAACTCTTAATTCAAAAAAATTATGAAGGGTTTCATGATTCCAATTTACCATAATTTAAGTGAATTAACACATGAATTCTTCAATAGTTAATTATCCGACTTACAAACCTTTCCATAGACAATTACCGTGTAATTTGTCCCTTAACCATTATATATCTTACTTAGTTCGGAGTATGGACTATGTGTCAACTCCTACTAGATTGACTATGTCACATCTAGTCGAAGTGATTTTAGTTCTTGTCCTGAGATCTCATTACTCCTTGTGTCATTGAAGACTCTCTTCATGACGCATAACTACACTGGCCAGAGACTCCTGGGTAATGACCCCGACAAGAGGTAGTGGGTATCATCTCCTTTTATCAGGAGTGGTGAATCTTTTATTAGCTTCCCAATTATCTTCGAATACCGGTAGCTTTACCCAATCACTACCTTAAGGGCAACCTCTTCTTGAGATTACTAGGAATGATGTCAAAGCACAAGATTAGTATCCAAGATATCCTTGAGTACCTTAAGTCTAAGGATATTTCCACCATTACTATGATGAGATTAAGCATTGACATTTGATAGATCATCCATATGATAATCTCATAGCGGGTCATCCGATGTACTTGCTACTCTTAGTAGGCATGCATATGTTAACTCTAAACATCTCATGCTTACAGTTTGTGAGATCTATTGCTTGATCAAATCAAGAAGCATAACATTTCCTATCTGGATTAATAATGTCCTCTATTATTAATCCTATGACTAGGTATTATTTAGATACTAACATAATTGCACATGATAGGAATCTCATTATTATGTTCTCATCATGATTTCGTTCATGTTATGTTTTGTATCATGGATTTCATTAATTTGATTTAAGATCAACATCAATTCATATATAAATGAACATCAAATTAATGAAAATTGTCTTTCGCTTTATTAATCAAAATAAAGTTTGTATAAAAGTGTTAAAGGTGATTATTTTTAGAGCATTACTCTAATATGCACGTAATAATTTATAAATTAGGTCTACTTGAATCCAGCTAGTCATAAAAAGCTTTTAACTCAAAATGTACCAACCCTTTACACAAAAATAAGTTAAATTAGATTTGGAAAGAATGAGTTACAAAATTTTTAAAGTATTTTATTAAATAGTGTAATTCATACTTATTAATTTTTTTTCATTTTAAATAAATTTCACATATATGTGTAATAATTTATAAATTAAGAGTGCGTGAATTGAACCAGTCATAAAAAGTTATGCAAAGTGTACTTACCCTTCACATAAAAATTTTATTGAATCACTAACTGGAGAACCAATTTCCATAGTATTTAACAACAATGTAAGTATTAACGAGAAATAAGACTTCAATAATCTCTGTGTTAGTTAAGGATAAGATTGCAAATTCTAAATTTTTCCTGATCTCTCGTTTTAACGAAATTACTGTTAAAACGTTGTTGTTGTTAAGTGTGCAATTCATAGCCACGTACATATAGCCCATAGATTGAGAGACATTAGTGTATACAGGTTGATTACGCACTTATTGGGAAGTTCTGTTTTGCAACCTCTGAGAATGAGAAGTAAAGAAGAAGCACACACACTATCAAGAAATGCAATCCTACAAAGCGAATATTCTAAGATCAAGCCTTAAAATAATAAGAAAAAGCAAAATTCCATATCTCCTACTGTGCAAAATGAATCGAATGCTTGTATGTTTAATGCACTGACGTCTAAAACTACTTGTTTTGCCTTTTCACTTTCCCAAAGGTCCTTTCTGAATGCTAACTGAGTTCTGTTACACCTGGTGGGATCCATTTCACATCTCCTGGTGGTATGGCTTCTTTATATATTAAGGCCAGGATTAGATGACAATGCATATGCTCATGAACTTTGGTTCTTGCTTTTTCCATAATTTCAAGTTGGAAGATCAGCATTAAGTGAGAACTAAAGATGACGAATTTAGCAGAACGTTTTGAGAGATCAAAACCCTTCATTGGTGTTATATTCATGCAAGTTGGTCTTGCAGGAATGGACGTCCTGTCCAAAGCTGCATTAAATCAGGGTATGAGCAATTATGTGCTTGTGGTCTATCGTCATGCTGTCGCAACTATTGTCATTGGTCCTTTTGCAGTAATTCTTGATAGGTAGAGACTCTCTTCTCTTCCATTCCTATATGGTCACCTAGCTTAACATCTAGGTATAAGAAAAAGTGACCTTTTGCATGTTTTGTTGTATGTAACAGGAAAGTAAGGCCCAAGATGACAGTATCAACCTTCATCAAGATACTGGTGCTTAGTTTAATCGAGTAAGTTTCTGAATTAGAAAGCAAAATCTTGTCTTTATTCCACTTAATTACTGCTTCTGAAATGCTAAAATCTTCATATCGGCAGGCCGGTTATCGACCAAAACTTGTATTTTCTAGGAATGAAGAATACAACAGCAACATTTGCAGCTTCTGTGATCAATATTCTTCCAGCCATTACCTTTGTAATGGCTTGCATTGTTAGGTAATAAAAAGTCATAATCAGGATTTGATTCATATAATTCCTGAAAGTAATAACTTCTAATGTAATTGTTCTTCTGACCAAGGTTGTCTTTCTACATAGGCTTGAGAAAGTAAAGATCAGATCTATCCACAGCCAAGCTAAGGTGGTAGGGACTATAGCAACAGTTGTAGGAGCTATGATCATGACGTTAATAAGAGGTCCACTGATTGATTTGTTCTGGACTAGAGGAAAACAGTATGCAGGAAGCCATAGGGGAGAGACAAATCTCCATAACTCAATCAAAGGCACTTTGATGATCACCACTGGGTCGTTTAGCTGGGCATCTTTCATGATTTTGCAAGTGAGTGACTCATTGAGTTGATCTTACACAAAATCTGCAGATAAATGAGTCCAACTGTAACTATTTGTTCTCCTTTTTCTTCATTCCTCCACAGGCAATAACATTAGAAACATACCCTTGTGAGTTATCTCTCACAGCATGGATATGTCTCTTTGGAACAATTGAAGGCTCAATAGTGGCATTAATAATGGAAAGAGGGAATGCCAATGTATGGTCTCTACATTGGGACATGAAATTACTTGCAGCAGTCTACAGTGTAAGAATACTAAAGAAGATATCTACAGTAACTTGTCATTAGGCACTTTGTTGTTATAGTAGCTATGCTCAGTATACTTGTAACCATATGCCAAAGAATTCTATGACACTATACTAGGTAGCCATTGATGCACTTGTCCAAATACCTATTGTTTCTTTCCTCCATCAATGAGAGCTCCCAATTAACTTACTGCACACGTGTGCAGGGTGTTATCTGCTCTGGATTAGCTTACTACATTCAGGGGGTAATAATGAAGGATAGAGGCCCTGTATTTGTTACAGCTTTCAGTCCTCTATGCATGGTTATTGTCGCTGTCATGAGCTCAGTCATTTTAAATGAGCAAATGTACTTGGGAAGGTAATAAGAGACTTCTCATTGGCAACCTAATGACAAAACATTTTCAAACCCAAGAGAACTAACACTGGCCTATAATTTTACAGGGTACTTGGTGCTGTTGTCATAGTCGCAGGCCTCTATCTTGTTGTTTGGGGCAAAAGCAAGGACTACAAATGCCAATCCCATACAACCGACAAGCAAATACTACCTGTTAAGCAAAGAATAGATGCAGTTAGCAGTGGACAGGTGAAAGCTGATGCAGAGGTCAAACAAACCTTAGAGATATGACAGTAAATGAAGATAACAACCGAACTGTTTTTCATTTGACCTCCAGGGGCTTGATTAGAGCACCTCTTTTGTCTTACTATTAGTAAAATATTAAGCACTGCAACTCTATTATGCTAAAAGTTACTGTCACAACAAAATATACAACCAAGTCCAGAACAATGAATTTTCATTGCCATCCACCAGTATTCTTGTTGTATGACTAGGTATATTTTCCAATCATACAATCAGGATTGACCCCCTATTAAATTCTGCTGTAAGTATATAATAGCACAAAGGCATCAAGAATACATAATCATCACCATTTCCCACAGAAATAGGTCCTCTTCACTATTCTCTAATATCTACACGTTAATCTTTTCAGAAACAAACGGAATTTCATTAATTGCTAGTATAACAGATAAAAGGGACAAGTACTGAAATCTTACATAAGGAAGGACAATTGTCTTTGTAGTTAAAGTGGTGGTTTTTGATAAATGATTCACCATGCAATGCTAGTTCTCCTTACTGTTCGCATAACTTGTGCATACATGGCCAATATCACACGTATTTACTGCAATTTGAGCATTGTTTTCAAAAAGGCTCTGTCACACAACTTTAAGAAGACTGGATGATACAATTTAAAAACATCCCCTAAAATGTATCCAAGTTGTAATTGTTAACCATTTCAAAAGTTTTGGTCAAAGACACTGGTCACTGAGATAAATTGGAATCCAATAAAGTGCTGTAAATGAAGGTTAATATCACAAAACGAACAGGTAGTTCAGAAGGAACATGAAGAAATATTATTGAGGACGGAAAGCTTAAGAGAAAATTAAAAGTTCAATCCCACTAACCATTAGCACACTTATGAATTTCAACCCATCAATAGACAATCTACACAATACTCAGCATTAGTTTTACAACCGGCTCAGAGAGTTACTAGCCAGTATACCAAAAGTTCAAACATCAAATGCCTCAGTTTGTTGTCGTCCCCATTAAATAGTGCAGGAAAAAAGATCACTTCTATGCATCACAGAAGAAAGATGATCCTACCTTATAATGTGATCAGAATTCTTTATGACAAAACAGTCCCTCCATCTTTTCCATATATACGTCGAAGTTCAGGAGTTGCTGCTAAAACGGATTCTGAAAAAGATGAAGAAGAGAACATTAGCTAAATTATGGAAGTGATTTGAGCAATACAAATAAAATAGATATTCACCATTACCTTTCCAAAGACGATAAGCCTTCTGGTTGATCGGTGAACCAGTTACCATTTGAATAACTTCAAACAGCATATTCTGAGGAGTGCTTCGTAGCTCTTGGACAATGCCATAGATTGTCTTCCCATTCTCAAAATATATGTGATTAATGGGGTGTTTTGTTTTGCAATTAGCATGTCGCTCAAACTCGCAAGCATTGATTACCTATAAAAGCAGTGCATTAGCTTGGTATACATACAGAGACGACTATTAAAAAAACTAGCATTGATTACCTATAAAAG
The DNA here is from genome assembly GCA_027563595.1 of Erythroxylum suave. Taxonomy (NCBI): domain Eukaryota; kingdom Viridiplantae; phylum Streptophyta; class Magnoliopsida; order Malpighiales; family Erythroxylaceae; genus Erythroxylum; species Erythroxylum suave. Next base: position 46,041,306 of record JAOSBN010000005.1, on the reverse strand, counting down.
CAGTGCATTAGCTTGGTATACATACAGAGACGACTATTAAAAAAACTAAGAACTGAAAGAAGAAAGAGGGATTTAAAGTTTTGTCTGATACAAGGGCTCTAGAAATGGGCTCCCCTTTGAGTAGTTGCAGGTCTGACAGCCACATAAATAACCACAAACTTGAATGCGGCCATGAAGCTCCTGCAAGCATGCCCACAGAGAACAGAGAATTGTAGTCAAAGATTGTAACGCGTAGAGACGGCCTTACTACGCACCCAGGATTACCCGTGAATGGACTGAAAATGGAGAAAATGGAAAATACCTGTTTTAGGCTCTATCGGCCTTTATCTCTGATTTTCTCTCTCTTCAGGCCTCGTTAGCTGCCGGGACCTTCACTAGAAATGACCATCACGTCCTGCTCTAGGTCTTTTTGTGGTTTTCACTTTGCACGGGCGCTCGGAATGGGTCGGAGCTTTCGGTAATGCTCGTGACTTATGAAATGCAACCACAGGAGACCTATTTATAGTTTTTGAACTTCCATATCGGGCTTCCCCATCACAAGGCCGATATGGACCACGTCTACACTGAAAGGGGTCCATTTTCCACCCGGACTTCGGCCACTCAATCCTGATAATTTATCGGGCCACCCTATTACCTTTAATTGGATCAAATTGCGTTTCTTAACCGGTAATTTATTTGAAAACAAAATCACAATTAATAAATGTCCAAAATTGGAGTAAAAGACAAATTTGCCCTTTGGGGCTAAAATTGTCCAACAATCTCCCCCTTGGACAGATATTAAATATGTGTGAGTATGGCCATTTTAAAACACTTTAAAAACCCGGTTAAGCCACGCTACAGTATTGGTACCAAAAGTTTTAAAAATATTTGATCCAAGGTAGTGGAAGTCCAACATTAGGTCCCGCAAGGCCTTCGATACCGGAAAATATCAGACACACGTGTCATATGTGAAACAGGTCTAATACAATCACAAATATCTAGTGCCTCACTGACATGAATGGGAAAATGGAGTGTGGTAGACCACGATGATACCTATATGTTCCGGTATGTATCATCTCTGACCATAGGTCTCGATTTCTCTAACCTTATGCTAAACTGCCATAGAGAAATCCGGTCTTCTCTCACCGAATGCTAAACAGCAGTAGAGAAAACCTGTCTCCCCTTTTCTGAGGAAACCTTTATGGGATTAAAACTTATATCCCCTTATGTCATTCAAGGCTTTAAGGATATCCAAATCAACTTTATGTGTTTAATGACATAAGTCCAAGGTCCATCTTTATTTATGCCCAATGACCCTTAAATGCTTAAGATAAACACAAATCCCAAGACTTCATATGTATTATGACTGCATGCAGACATTACCACTGAGGAAACATGGCCATGTTACTAATATATATATGCAAAAAAAAACTGTCATAATACAATCAAAGTACAAAAGTACAAGGAGCAAAATACATGATCCCTAACTACTACTGTCAAAAGACTTCAACACCCCCATACTGGATGTATGCCTGGCAAATACTGGTGGGCGAAGTCCTTTAGTCAGTGGATCAGCTAACATGTCCTCGGTCCTTATATGCTCCACCAAAACGTCACCTTTCTGAA
>JAOSBN010000005.1:46029483-46039601 GCA_027563595.1 Erythroxylum suave | reverse complement strand
GTCATTCTTACTTATGTGAGACGTTCTGCTAATAGTGCAGCTCACTGTCTGGCTAGAGCTTGCACTATTTCGACAGACAGGGTGGTGTGGAAGGATTGTCCACCATCCGTTATTTGTGATGTTTTAGCTTCTGATTTAAATTAATATAAGCATATCTTTTCCTCAAAAAAAAAAGTAGCGCATGGAGACCAATAAATATGCCCATACTTTGATTGTAATAAGTACCCAACTGATACATAATTAGCTGCATTATTTGTAACAAAATACACAACATTCTTTGGTCTAACCCACTCGACAATTTCAGAGAATAATTTCGATAAAGAATTAGCACTTTTTACCATGTTAGAAGCATCAACAGACTTGATAAAAGTTGTTCCAATATTACAATAAACCAAGAAATTAATTAAGGTTCTTTTTCTTTGATCAGTCCACTCATCTGTCATAATAGTGTATCCTGTTGATTCTCAACTAGATTTATATGTATCTAAAATTAACTGACATTCCTTTTTTAATCTTGAAGCAAAGGCACACGCAGCTTATAATAAGATGACACCTTAAATCCTAGACCTATTGTTGTCGTAGCATCAATTGCTTCTTGAAAATATGGTGAATTTAAAGCATTTAAAGGAATATACGAATGATATAACCATCTAGCCCATGCTCTTTTATATCTCAAAACAACATCCTTATCAACCATCAAACTTTTTAAACTGGGTTGAGAACCAGAAGTAGTTCTTAGAGAAAAATAAGAATCTATGTCAATACTAGCTTTTCTTTTTCCTTTATCTAATGCTTGTGGTGTCTCCTTATCTCCAAAAGATATATCAGGAGCCTCTTTATTTTCCTTTTTCTTTTTTACTTGTTGTTGCAGATATTTTCCAATTATATCATACACGTCAAGTGGTACTTTTTTGCAAGAAGCACTATTACCCTTAACACCAGCAATATGTTCTTTCATTCTAAAAATCCCTGCCCCTTTAAATATTCTATTGCAAAACATACAGTTATATTGAACATTCCCATCAGATGCTTGAGAGGAAGAAAAATAATTCTGTGCTAGATCAGACTTACCACGAGTAGAGGATGATTCCATATTTTCCTTTATGATTTAACCTAAAAATATAAAAAAAATAATCGGGTATACTATTGTCAGGGCAAAAGCATACAACTTAAATAATTATCATTTATCAATTGTAAATTTGTAATAAAGAAGACCAATAACAACATAATGGATTAAAAAATACCAACATATGTTACGTATTAAACTTTACTCCATAGACTTACTCCATTGATCAAATTCTAAAATTACAAAATCCGTAGACACCAACTATTAATTCCCTTGACCAACAAAAATGCACCCTGAGTTTGAGTTATCACTTATTAGTTACACCAAAAATATGTAGCATACAAGAGTTGAGGCATACTCTGGCTCTTTAACTAATAGAAATTATTTAGTTGGTGTTATGGATCCAAGGTTTATTTAGATGTAACTGCTAAAATTCATATATAATTGGAAGACATCCTTCATTTTTTGTAAATTTACATGTAGTTGGAAGAAATGCTTCTTATTGTGTAAATTGGTCATAGAGATATTTCTTAGATGACAATTTGAATTCATACACATAATATATGCTCTTCTTTTCTTGATGACAATTTCCTCATTGATATTGTTAGATCTTACTGATGCAAGTTGCCTTGCGTTGACTTCTTTGAACATTAAGAGGTGTTTTTCAGTATTTCTTCAAGAAGGGCTAATGTATTAGCTATAACTTGAATACTTTCTGAAATATGTTAAGGATCCAAGGTCCATTTAGATGACAGAACCCCTTTGATCCATGTTATCTGCTAGATTTCTTATGAATGAAGCAGAAAGATATGCAGTGACATATGCTATTGCTATCTCAAGGTAACTTGTGTTTGGTTCATTTATGCAAATATAACAAGAACAAAGAAGTGAAAGAACTGCTGATAAACACTATTCATCATTAGACTTACTCCTACCACATCTGTCAAAGCAGAACAATTCATATTATCAGTTTATATAATCTATTCTAGAGAACAACAAAGAAGAAGCTAACAATCAATCACCACAGACCAGAAACAAACTAATAGCTTACAAAACAAGACCAAATACATTCACTTTTTAAGCTTTGCTACACTTTAAATAGCTTAACTGAAATTTTGGTAGTTTTCAATTTCGGTGTTCAGATCAACAAATAGAGTTCTAAATCAGAATATATATAACCCAACTATCAATATCAGAAATTGCTATGAAAGAGAATTCTAAATATTACAGAAGTTGATCTGAAATAGAGTTCTAACTTCTAAATATTACAGAAATTGATATCAAATAGAGTTTCAATTATTACATAAAATTTAAACCAACTATTAATGTATTTCTAATTGTTACAGAAAACAAATTGACCAATAGTCAATACTACGCCTTATCTGTTAACCTTGAATAACACAGAACATGAACTCTAAAACTTGATATCCAGAATCAACAGTTCAATCCAAAACAATTACAGTAAAGTAATCCATACAAGAGATGAGTCCGTAGATCAAAAGCATCATGTTCCAATCGCTTGCTCCAGTTACTCCAACCTAAATCACAATAACAAAAATTGAAAGAAGTATATTTAATGCAAACACACCTCAGATACAAAAGAAATAGTAGTGACATTAAAAGGAATTACCACTCCAAATTATTCTCCCAATGTCGGGTTATCTGGTGGCTGAAACACGCAGCTCGTCAACAAATGAAGGGCATCAGTATAACATGACCAAAAACAAAAATACAGATCAACAAGACAGGCAGTAATTTCAAGAAAGAATTAAAGATTTAAGCTCAAACAAGCATCACAGAAACATAGACCTTACCTATAGTAGCTACGTAAGGAAAGCCACAGTAGTCGCCTAAGGAGAGTCAACAGGGCTCAACTTTTGCATCTATGGGTTACATTCATATATGGTGAGAGAGAAATCTAAACTGGCGAGAGAGAAATCTAAGAAAAAGTTAAGGAGCGATGGGGGCGAGAGGAGAGAAATCTGAGAAAATGGTCAGGGGCTATAGGCGAGAGACAGAGATCGAAGTCTCAATCGCCAGTCGTCCTCGCCATTTTCTCAGATTTTGAAATGTTAAAGGCGCGACGGGCGAGAGACATATTGAAGTCTCAATCGCCAGTCGCAACGACGGGTGAGAGACGAATCAAAGTCTCAATCGCCAATCGCCCTCCATTTTCTTAGATTTTGAAATATGGCAGGGGTGACTGGTGATTAGGGATTTTGTTTCATCGATTCGATGAAAACCATTTTGAAAGGTTTTTTGTTAAAACTGAACCAGACCACTGACCGGTTCAGACTTTTTCAGGTCGGACCGACCGGTCTGATTCGGTTTTTAAAACATTGACGAATACCGTACCAGATTTGGTACCAGATTGAGTTCTAGTACAATATTGTACCAGTACCAGTCAATACCGGATACTGTTTTGGATAATCTTTAAATTTTATAAAATAGTCCCTAAATTTTAAAAAAATTACAAAATAGTTAATTGTTATATTGTACAGTTGTACTTTATATTTTTTACTTTGTCTCTAAAAATCAAAATAATAAATAATAATCACAATTAATATGAAATAACAATAATTTTCAGATATTTCACATATAAATAATAACCACAATTTATATAAAAAAGACATTCATTATCATATAAATATAAAATTAAGAACAATATAAAGTATTTAAAATATTACAATTTCAATTTTCATTATATAATAAATAATAATTACATCAAAACATCCAATAAAAAGAATAATAAATATCCTTAACTCTCAAATTATTATAATTTCCAACAAGAGTTCGTGATAAGGAAACAACTAAGTAGAATTAAAATTTAAACAAAAACAAATATTATTTAATTTATTATCAATTGAATATATTATATATTTAATTAATTAAAACTAGTTATTACTAAAATTATAAATATCTTAACTTAATTTCATTTATAAAATTAATTTAATAATTATTAATAAACATAATTAAATTTAAAAATATATTATATATATTTCAAAAATTTTGATTTAATAATTCAAAATATATAAAATAAATATTAGTTTATAAATAATCATTTTAAATTTAAATAAAAAAATTATTTTTAATTTTTATTTAATGTATTATGTATAATTATTATCAGTAACAAAATATTTATTTTATTTTTAAAATAAAAATTAAAAAATTACAATAAAAGTTAAACTAAACAAAAAATTAAAAAATATTTGGAAAAGGGGGGATATTAAAACAAAATATTTATTTTTTAGTGGAAGATGCGAGAGGTTCAAAAAAAATTTTAAATATTAAAATTTGAAAATTTTGCAACTTAGTTCCTATATTTTTTAAATTTTTGGTGCCAACCGGTATTTGAATGGTACTAGCCGGTACCGACTGGTATTTAAACCCAGTATCAAAATTAATATTATGGTCGGTACAGTACGTACTGTCCAGTACCGACCAATATGGTACGAAATTCATAAGGTTGTTGACAAAATTCAAATAAACTTTTCATTCTTCTAAAATGCCCAAATACAATTTACAACTCCAAAAAAATTACAATTCGTACACTTTTTTCAAAAAAATTTCCGTACAATCGTCCATGTCATGTTCGTATCCGTGTCCGTGTCCGTGTCGTGCTCCTCTACAAATTGAATGATTTGAAATTTTCCGGTTTGAACACTATTAGCTTTCATCCTTGCCTCACAAGCAAATCTTGTTTCTGACCGTGGAATTCTTACATACAAATCTCTTTTATCCGGCATCCGTTTACCCTTAGTAGTACAACAAAAAAGTCTACAAATCAATTTACCACATTTATCTTTGTGACTTTTGCTTCTTCTAATTCCAAAGCCCATGTGCTTCACATAAGTTAAATAAAATTGATAAGCTTCTTCTTCTGTCACAAACTGCATGCCAATTTTCAGTACTAACTCTCTTCTAAACAAATCTCTTGAATTCATATTACTATTCTAGTTCCCAAAGCCAATATCATTGTTACGCTAGTCATTATCAATTTCATAACCTAAACGACGGCATAGAGTCAATGTACCATCCATTTTCAGATATGTCAAATTAACAAACAAGGAGCATTATTTTTAGATAAAATTATTAACACAACAAAAAACGACTAATAAGAAAATCCTAGGATGTTTTATTTTTTTCCATCAATATGTTATTTCATTCGTGTAATAGAAAAAGCTATCAGATATTTGATGGTAAGTTGTTTCCATTTTACAAATAATATGTTTTCGAAGTTCTTAACTACAACTTAATGTTAACCTACTCAATCGTTACACATTAATTATCACTTATGTCTATGTAAAACCAGAAACTATAAACACTCCCATAAAAGTTAGATATGAAAAATTTTGAAACATCTTCAACACTTACTTCAAACATAAATAACAACCAACTCAACCTTTACACATTAATTATCACTAACGTATATGTAAAACCAAAATTTATAAACAGAAACATAATAGTTAGATAACAATGAATACAAAAACGTTAAATAGGAACATATAACTTATATAAAAATGAATTATAAATATCTTCAACAATTACTATAATGAAAACATAAATAACAAATTATCTTTAACAACCAGCTAGTAAATAAACAAAGGTGAAAAACACTCATTCCTCAATAACTAGTTAACATAGACAAATGGTACAAAATTTAACATAGAGAGGGAGATAGAGACTAACAAATTAGATGTAGAAAGGCAGATTTTTGGGATACGATCATAAGTTAATTTGGTTGAAGAAATTAAAGTTTATGAAAATGGGATAAACAAATAAGTTCAATGGCGGGACATGTTAGCAATAATTGCTTTGGAAATGACAAACATTTTCATCATCATCATTATCGTAAATTTATTTCTAAAGAATTTATTACTATTGTATTTTTTTAATTCATTCATTTTCATTTTAATTCCTTAATACAATTAATTAATTACGATAACAGAGTCACGATCGTGCCTTAAACAAATGGATAACTCATAGGAAGAAGAAGAGAGGTTAATGGTTTCTGAAAATACGAAGAAGAGAGGTTAATGTCTTATTCATCATAGTTCATTAATTTTTGACGAGGAGGTGAGAGGATAGACGAGAGGTTATGCAGAAGAGTAACTGCTTCTAACTGAATTAGAACTCTCAACTGAGTGAAAACCCATGTCATGATCGTCTCATAAGCTTTAACGTAGCCGGAATGGACGAGCGTGTATAAGCAGGATCGCTTGAAAAGCTTGCACTGAACTTTGTCGCCATCGTGCTTGTGCACAATCGTGACAACAACTTGCACTGAGCAGAATCGCAATCGTGCAGAATCACGATCGTGAGAAATGCTTGCACTCAGCAGAATCGCAATCGTGCACAAGCACGATCGCAGTTAAAGCTTCAAGTCAGCAGAATCTCGATCATGCACAAGCATGATAGCGACAAAGGCTAGAAGTCAGCAGAATCAAGAATATTAAAATTAGTTTTGTAATTTAAATTTTTTCTTTCTGATATAAAATTAAATTTATAATGATAAAAATAAAAGGAAAATTTTGTGGTGTTTTTTGTATTATTTAAATTTTAAATTTTTAAATAAAAATGTGTTATTAAATTTAAAAAAGGGTGGAAGGTTTAGAAGTGCACGATTGTGCATGTGCACGATCGTTACTCGTATTAATAAAGGGCTAATGCACTCCTAATGTGTGACCTAATTTAGTAAAAATTATATCTCTCAATTATGATGTCCAAAAATTGCAAACTTTATACCATTAGAAAGCTAAGAGCATAAGCTACAACCTTTATTTAGACAAGTTTACCTGCTTCAGCCTATATCAATACAGTTTAATCGTTCAAATCAGTAAACTGTATTCTTTAATATAAACTTCTGCACTATTATCCCTCAAAAAAATTTTGTCCTGAAGAGGATATTAAGGAATTAATGAATTATGCCCAAGAAGACATTTACCTCTGCTCTCTCCTCTTCTTCAGACATTAATGAACTATGGTGAATAAGACATTGTGCTTTTCATATAGCATCATTATGAAAAGCATTCATGTGAGGTTATCCGAGAAAAATCACGTGGTGTAGGGCATCTGTATATTAGAATTTTTATTCTCGTTCCCTCTGTGAAATAGTTGGAAATGACAGATTGGAACTCTACCACAATTTAGTCGACTCTTTACACCAAAACAAAAAAACAAGGGTTGGCTTTATAAAGTAGGAAGTTCCAACTAATTATTTGCAGGTAATAGGTGCCTTTCCTACACTAATCAGAATGAAATACATACAATGGTATACGCCTACTTAGGCGATTCACATTTATGGTTATTCCTTTTCTTCTCGACAACTCTCTTATTACTAATTAAAGCCTCCCTTGCAATGCATCTCTCCTAACTGACAACGTATATAGCTTGCAACACTCTAAATCAAAATAAATAAGCAATATATTACAACTTAAAAATAAAACCACAACTATTTAACCACTCTTAGTGTCTGTCACTGGCATTAGTTTGACTGGTTGACAATGCAGGCCCCTGAACTGTTGCCAGTCATGGATGTGATTGGTACACACTGCTAGGCCTTACACTGGTGCGAGTCGGGTGTCACCAGGCACCAGTGCATGCCTGGTGAGAGTCTGCGATTGAGGGGTGTGACTGGTGAGAAAAGAAGGTGCACTCCACGCCCCCTATAAATACCACCCTCTTAATTTATATAAAGATAGACACAAACTGCTTTCTAACTCAATCTAACACACACAACCTCCCTCCCATAATAAAGTCATCGTCGTCACCACAGAAGTCCCACTGTGTCCACCAAACCAAGTTATTAGGAGCAAAATTGTGGGCTCTACGTACACAACCAGCTATGCCTCCAAAAATGAAACAACTGAGAGTTGCCTCTTCTTCACGACAAGAGCCCACTTCAAGTATGTCGTGCCTCATATTTAAAAGTAGAGTGCATCAACAAATGTACGCTATTCTTAAGAATCGTAAAAGTATTCTGAATAGATTTATAGATTCTGAAGTACTTATTCAATTAGGAATATTTGATCGAGTGCAAGAGTTACTCCGAAATGTAGGTTGGGAAATTTTTTTTTTTGAATTTAAAGAAAATTCATATGTAGAATTGACATTATAATTTCTGACCACTTTACAATTAGCATAGGAAATTAGATCAATTATTAAATTTGGATTAATGAATGCAAATTATTAGATAGATGTAACACAAGTTAATGATATTTTTGGGTTTCCAAATACTACTTTCTTTGAATATCCTGAGAAATTTGACCCTACCGAGTGTTGATCACAATTGACCCATTGTAATAAAATGTTTGTCACTAGTCAGTCTAAAGCATCTGCTATCGTGGACCTTGCCCTTCGTGTTCTCCATCGGTTTATAACTTTTACACTATTCGATAGAAGAAAGACCAATAGAGCAGTTTCTAAAAGTGACTTATTTGTTTTGTGGTGCATGGTACATATGAGATCCTTTAATGCGGGTTGTTGGATAGTTGGGTATTTACAAGAAGTCGCTACATCTAGTGGAGGGAAAATTGTTGTTGGGGCTTTTGTGATGAGAATTACAGAATATCTCGGCTTGCTAACCGAGAGAACACGTATACCCATGCAGCTAGTTTTGGAAAAGTCAACTTTGGACTTGAATTCTTTGATGTTGATAAAGGTTGTCAGGTGGTAAGGTGATCACTATGCTCTTATCCATGATGAAAGGGGGGCAGGTTCGAGTAGTAAACAAGTGCACGATCGCGACACTGTTGACTTATAGCCTTTATGAAAGGGGGGAAGGTTCGAGTAGTAAACAAGTGCACAATCGCGACACAGTTTACTTATAGCCTTTGTCACGATCGTGCTTGTGCACAATCATGAGTCTACTGACTTATAGCTTTTGTCGCAATCGTGATTGTGCATGATCGCAATTTTGTTGAGTAAACAAATTTGTCGCGAATCACGATTGTCCTTGTGTACCATCGCGAATTTGATCAGTGCAAGCATTTGTCGTTATCGTGCAGATTCTGCTGATGAGTGCCACTTTAGGCAGTTAAGCAAATTCTTTTTTTTATTTAAAATTTCTAAAAAATTTAATACTAAGATTATTATAATATAAATTAAATTTATTTTTATCGTTTTTAAATTTTATCATTTCAATTTTTACTTAAAATATTAAATTTAAATACAAAACAAATGTTTAAATTATAATTTGTCAAATGCACGCAGGGGCGTGAGTTAAGTGCACAGCCGTGCATGCATGATAAATTTTTATAATAACATCATTTTAATTTAAATTCTATTTAATATTTAATATATTGTTTTCAAATTTTTTCATTTTAATTAAATTTAAGATTAAATACACAATATATTAAATTAAATATTTGTATAAATTGTAGCTTTTCCTCTTAGATTTATAATTGTATAAAGTATGTAATTTTTGGAAATCAATTGAGAGAGATGATTTTTACAAATTATGAGTGCAACATTTAAAGCTTAAATTGGTGCCTTTTTTAAAAACAATAAAATAAATTTTATTGTAATTAAATTAATTTTAAATTAATAGAAAAACATAAATTTCTTTTTGCCACAAATATTGTATTTTATTTTTTAATTTAAAATTAACTTTAATTTACAAGGATTAAAAATTATAAAACTAAATTTAAAAATTGTCACTTAAGTCACGCCCCATGCACTTAGGCAACTTTCTTTTAATTTTAAATTTTTTAAAAATGTAATAATAAGATTATTGTAATTAAAATTAATATTAATATTTTCCAAGTAACAAAATTTTAATTTTAATTATAAAATTAATTCAAATTTATTTTATTGTTTTCCATTTTCTCATTTTTAAAATTTATCACAAAAAATTAAATTACATAAACAATAAATTATTTTCTATCACATAAATGCACGGCTTATATTGGTGCCTTTTTTAAAAACAATAAAACAAATTTTATCGTAATTAAATTAATTTTATATTAATAGAAAAACATAAAAATATTGTATTTTATTTTCATTTAAAATTAATTTTAATTTACAAGAATTAAAAATTACAAAACTGAATTTA
>JAOSBN010000005.1:46007809-46029383 GCA_027563595.1 Erythroxylum suave | reverse complement strand
CATAAAAATATTGTATTTTATTTTCATTTAAAATTAATTTTAATTTACAAGAATTAAAAATTACAAAACTGAATTTAAAAATTGTCACATTGGTGCACGGGGCGTGAACTTAAAGCACGGCCATGCACTTATGCAACTTTTCTTTTAACTTTAATTTTATGAAAATGTAATAATAAAGTTATTGTAGTTAAAATTAAATTAAAAATTTCTAAATAACAATTTTAATTTTGATTATAAAATTAATTTAAATTTATTTTATCATTTTTTCTTTTTTCGCTTTTAAATTTTAGCACAAAAAATTAAATTACATAAACAATAAATTATTTTCTATCACATAAGTGCACAACCGTGCATGCTCATAGGAGAGAGTAGAGAGGAAAGAGCGGCTTCGCTATGGATAATAGGATAGATTATTGTTAGTTACGACAGAGGATGAGTTTGCGCGTCTTAAAATTTAAATAGAAAAACGATATCATTTTTACGTTAGACAAAATAGGAAAGAGTAAATTTAGAGAGAAGATCCAGACTCGTGAGAAGCAGGACTATCTACCCAGAAGCATTATAGAGGCCGTAGAGTTGGTGGGATTTGCATAAAGTAGATGGAGATGATGGTGCAAACACTACTAAAGTTTATTTAAAGCATAACAGAACAAATTATGAGGGCTTTAAAGCAAAGATGGATTTAGAAATTGCTACCCACTGAAATCTTGACTTCGTACTGGTCATTTTTTAAGATAATTATCACTAAAATTGGATGGTTACAGATTTCTCAAGTATTTTATTAAACAATAAAATCTACAATTATTAATTTTTTAATCTATAACCATCCAATTTTAACTTTTTTATAGTGGTAATTTTCTTAGAAAAAGACCAGTAAGAGGTCAAGATTTCAGTGGATAGCCATTTTTTTTTAAAATTCACAAATGCACGTAATAATTTATAAATTAGGTCTACTTGAATCCAACTAGGCATAAAAACCTTTTAACTCAAAATGTACCTATCCTTCACACAAAAATAAGTTAAAATTAGATTTTAAAATAATTAGTTACATAATTCTCAAAGTATTTATTAAATTGCATAATTCATACTTATTAATTTTCTTATCATTTTAAATAAATCTCACACGTATGCTTAATAATTTATAAATTAAGAGTAACGAGAATTGAACTAATCATAAAAAGTTATACAAAGTGTACCCGCCCTTCACATGCAAATTTTATTGAATCACTAATTGGAGAACCAATTTCCATAGTATTTACCAACAATGTAAGTATTGCTGAGAATTAAGAATTCAATAGTCTCTTTATTAGTTAAGCATAAGATTGCAGGCTCTAAATTTTTCCTGACCTCTCGTTTTAACGAACTTATTGTTAAAACGTTATTATTGTTAAGTGTGCAATTCATAGCCACAAACATATAGTCCATAGATTGAGAGGCATTAGTGTATACAGGCTGATTAAGCACTTATTGGGAAGTTCTGTTTTGCAACCTCTGAGAATGAGAAGTAAAGAAGCACGCACAGTATCAAGAAATGCAATCCTACAAAGCCAATATTCTAAGATCAAGTCTTAAAATGATAAGAAAAAGCAAAATTCCATATCTCCTAACGTGCAAAATGAATGAATGCTTGCATGTTTAATGCACTGACGTGTAAAAACTACTTGTTTTGCCTTCTTACTTTTCCCAAAGGTCCTTTCTGAATGCTAACTGAGTTCTGTTACACCTGGTGGGATCCATTTCACATCTCCTGGTGGGATGGCTTCTTTATATATTAAGGCCAGGATTAGATGACAATGCATATTCTCATGAACTTTGGTTCTTGCTTTTTCTATAATTTCAAGTTGGAAGATCAAGCATTGAGAACTAAAGATGATGAATTTAGCAGAACGTTTTGAGAGATCAAAACCCTTCTTTGGTGTTATATTCATGCAAGTTGGTCTCGCAGGAATGGACATACTGTCAAAAGCTGCATTAAATCAGGGCATGAGCAATTATGTGTTTGTGGTCTATCGTCCTGCTGTTGCAACTATTGCCATTGGTCCTTTTGCAGTAATTCTTGATAGGTAGACTCTCTTCACTTCCATTCCTACATGCTCACCTAGCTTAACATCTAGGTATAAGAAGAAGTGACCTTTTACACGTTTTGTTGTACGTAACAGGAAAGTACGGCCAAAGATGACGGTCACAACCTTCATCAAGATACTGCTGCTTGGTTTACTAGAGTAAATTTCTGAATTAGAAAGCAAAATCTTGTCTTTATTCCACTTAATTACTGCTTCTTAAATGCTAAAATCTTCATATCGGCAGGCCAGTTATCGACCAAAACTTGTATTTTCTAGGAATGAAGAATACAACAGCAACATTTGCAGCTGCTGTGATCAATATTCTTCCAGCCATTACCTTTGTAATCGCTTGCATTGTTAGGTAAATAAAAAGTCATAATCAGGATTTGATTCATTTAATTCCTGAAAGCAATAACTTCTAATGTAATCGTTCTTCTGACCAATGCCGTCTTTCTACCTAGGCTTGAGAAAGTAAACATTAGATCTATCCACAGCCAAGCTAAGGTGGTAGGGACTATAGCAACGGTTGCAGGAGCTATGATCATGACGTTAATAAGAGGTGCACTGATTGATTTGTTCTGGACTAGAGGAAAACAGTATGCAGGAAGCCATAGTGTAGAGACAACTCTCCATAACTCAATCAAAGGCACTTTGATGCTCACCACTGGATCGTTTAGCTGGGCATCTTTCGTGATTTTTCAAGTGAGTGACTCAAGGTGATCTTACATAAAATCTGCAGATATATGAGTCCAACTGTAACTATTTGTTCTCCTTTTTCTTCATTCCTCCACAGGCAATAACACTAGAAATATACCCTTGTGAGTTATCTCTCACAGCATGGATATGTCTCTTTGGAACAATTGAAGGCTCAATAGTGGCATTAATAATGGAAAGAGGGAATGCCAATGTATGGTCTCTACATTGGGACATGAAATTACTTGCAGCAGTCTACAGTGTAAGAATACTAAAGAAGATATCTACAGTAACTTGTCATTAGGCACTTTGTTGTTATAGTAGCTATGCTCAGTATACTTGTAACCATATGCCAAAGAATTCTATGACACTATACTAGGTAGCCTTTGATGCACTTGTCCAAATACCTATTGTTTCTTTCCTCCATCAATGAGAACTCCCAATTAACTTACTGCATGTATGCAGGGTGTTATCTGCTCAGGATTAGCTTCCTACATTCAGGGAATAATAATGAAGGATAGAGGCCCTGTATTTGTTACAGCTTTCAGTCCTCTGTGCATGGTTATTGTCGCTGTCATGAGCTCAGTCATTTTAAATGAGCAAATGTACATGGGAAGGTAATAAGAGACTTCTCATTAGCAACCTAATGACACAACATATTCATACCCAAGAGAACTAACACTGGTCTATAATTTTACAGGGTAATTGGTGCTGTTGTCATAGTCGCAGGCCTCTATCTTGTTGTTTGGGGCAAAAGCAAGGACTACAAATGCCAATCCCAAACAACCGACAAGCAAATACTACCTGTTAAGCAACCAATAGATGCAGGTAGCAGTGGACAGGTGAAGGCTGATGCAGAGATCAAACAAACCATAGAGATATGACAGTAAATGAAGATAAACAACCGAATTGTTTTTCATTTGACCTCCAGGGTCACATACTAAAAAACAACATACCAATAATCTCAAGCTTTCACATGCTTGATTAGAACACCTTTTTTGTCTTACTATTAGTCAAATATTAAGTACTGCAACTCTATTATGCTACAAGTTACTGTCACAAACAAAATATACGACCAAGTCCAGAACAATGAATTTTCATAACCATCCACCAGTATTCTTGTTGTATGACTAGGTAAAATTTCCAATCATATAATCAGGATTGTCCCCCTATTAAATTCTCCTGGAAGTGTATAATAGCACAAAGGCATCAAGAATACATAATCATCACCACTTCCCACAGAAATAGGTCCTGTTCACCATTTTCTAATATCTACAGGTTAATCTTTTCAGAAACAAACGGAATTTCATTAATTGCTAGTATAAAAGATAAAAGGGACGAGTACTGAAATCTTACATAAGGAAGGACAATTGTCTTTGTGGTTAAAGTGATGGTTTTTGATAAATGATTCACCATGTAATGCTAGCTCATCTTACTGTTCACATAACTTGTGCATACATGGCCAATATCACAAATATTTCCTGCAATTTTAGCATTGTTTTCAAAAAGGCTCTGTCACACAACTTTAAGAAGACTGGATGATACAATTTAAAAACATCCCCTAAAATGTATCCAAGTTGTAATTGTTAACCATTTCAAAAGTTTTGGTCAAAGACACTGGCCACCGAGATAAACTGGAATCCAATAAAGTGCTGTAAATGAAGATTAATATCACAAAACGAACAGATAGTTCAGAAGGAACTTGAAGAAATATTATTGAGGACGGAAAGCTTAACAGAAAATTAAAAGTGCAATCCCACTAACCATTAGCCCACTTATGAATTTCAACCCTTCAATAGACAATCTACACAATACTCAGAGTTAGTTTTACAACCAGCTCAGAGAGTTACTAACCAGTATCAGGTTGATCTTCTACTTCCACCACCAAAAGTGCAAACATCAAATGCCTCAGTTTGTTTTAGTCCCGTTAAATAGTGCAGGAAAAAAGATCACTTCTGTGCATCACAGAAGAAAGATGATCCTGCCTTATAACGTGATCAGAATTCTTTATGACAAAACAGTCCCTCCATCCTTTCCATATATACGTTGAAGTTCACGAGTTGCAGCTAAAAAGGATTCTGAAAAAGATGAAGAAGAGAACATGAGCTAAATTATGGAAGTGGTTTGAACAATACAAATAAAATAGATATTCACCGTCACCTTTCCAAAGACGATAAGCCTTCTGGTTGATCGGTGAACCAGTTATCATCTGAATAACTTCAAACAGCATATTCTGAGGAGTGCTTCGTAGCTCTTGGACAATGCCATAGATAGTCTTCCCATTCTCAAAATATATGTGATTATTGGGGTGTTTTGTTTTGCAATTAGCATGTCGCTCAAACTCGTAAGCATTGATTACCTATAAAAGCAGTTCATTAGCTTGGTATACATATAGAGAAGACTATTAAAAAATGTAAGAACTGAAAGAACAAAGAGGGATTTAAACTTTGTCTGATACAAGGGCTCTAGAAATGGGCTCACCTTTGAGTAGTTGCAGGTCTGACAGCCACATAAATAACCACAACCTTGAATGCGGCCATGAAGCTCCTTCTAGCATGCGCACAGAGAACAGAGAATTGTAGTCAAAGATATCACAATCAGAAAGCTAAGGTGCATGAAAATTAAAATGTACCTCCCGTGACCATGCTATATACTTCACATGAACTCCATCCAGCATACCAGTAGATAGTAAACTTCTAACATTTGACGGGAAGTTGTTTGTCGGAGTCTTTTTAGATGTTCTTGGATCTTCTTTCTTCTTTGAATCATTTTCTCCCCCTATGGCGGTGACATGTGAACTAGACATCAATGCATCAGCACTTGTTTTAACCAACTGTTTCTCAGGTATTAATTCTGAACCCTGGAGAGAAGGTTGAGCCATTAACAGTCCATAACTAGACATGAGCGTTCCTGAGGGATATGTATCATCATCATCATTGGAACCAAAAGATATAATAGTACTCTCTCCCCTGTTATATGATTGACCAACTGACAAATTACTGTTTTCATCTTTGCTATAAGCTTGACTTACGCAAACACTGCTGTTGTTGCTGTTATTATGAATCTGCCCTAAAGATATGGAATTTTCATCTGTTCTGTAGGTTTGACACGTAGATATAATGCCGTCAACACCCTTGCTAAAACTTTGACTCACAGCCATGGCATTGTTCTTCTCCTTATATTCTTGATTCAGAGAAATTGCTTCGTCAAAAGCATGATTTATTGACATTGTAACATTTTCCGCCCTATTATAAGCATGTTCCATGGATAGGGGCATCAGATCCTCAGACTCCTTAACCTGGCTGACTTTTACTTTTCTAATACCCACTAAGTTTAAACCTGACCTAGGATCTTCCAATGTAGAAGACATGGATAACCCAAATGGAAACTCATTTGGAAATGACTGCGCATCTGTCTTTCTCCCAACATTAAGTTTTTCAGAGCCAATTGATAGAAAGTTTCTATTATCAAAATTGACAGTTCTTGCTGACTCAGAATCAAGTACATGTTCGTTAAAAGGGCTGACAATTGACTGAAAACCAGAAGTGTTATCCCATGAAGGGACATTTGAGTTCAATAACCCTGCAAAGAAATTGGCAGTTGGAAATTCCACTGACTGCTTCTTATTAGGAAATGCCTCTGCATCAGGACCATCCATAAACCACTGATGAGAACGCTTCAGCTCAGATCTAGAAGAACTATCATCATTTATCTCGTTGTCATTCATACATGCAGCACGGTTTGCCATCCAATAACTTTGATTCTGGAAACAGTCGCATGAAATTAGCTAAAAGGGAGCCCTTGTACTATCAATATATCAAAATCATTAGCAACTCTCTTCCTATTCCCCGAGTACTACATGCATTTAACTGTAACAACGGTACAAAAGTTAACGGAACATTCACACAACCAAGTACATAAAGGTCAAATACAGACAACTCATTATTATGAACTCTAGGCAATGTCATCATGATCAATACATTCTAAAGAGTAAAGTCAATTTAACGAATTGAAATAAATTGCATTCCCTATATTCCTTGCTTCCTAAGCCAAATTATATCAAATAAAAAATGGACTCATCTAAAGGATGAGACCTGCTCAAGATAGTTTTGATCAAAACAAAGGTACAAATTCCAAGCATTTCTCTATTTTGCTACGCCTGACAAAATTCATAAACTTTGCATTCTTCTAAAATGCCCAAATACAATTTACAACCCCAAAAAAATTACAATTCATACACTTTTTCAAATCCAAGTTCCAAAACTCTGATAAAATACTATATTAAAAAAAAAAAAAGAGCACTTTGTTATCCCAAGCCAGTCTTTAAAAGTAATGAAGGTAGAATGGACTTATCCTCTCACTACATAGACCTATGCAAGACACTGACAAAAAAAACAAGAACTAGATGCAGAAGTTAAAACAAATAGAATTCATATTCTTATCAAACATAACCATATATCAAGCCAATCTAGGAAGCACATCCAAAAGTTCTGCCATTGATTTAGATCATTGAGCGATGGAATTACGTTCTACTCAAACAAAGTACAAACTTCAATGTCAACGAAAGAGACGCACACTTTCCCAGTTTCAAATGCAATGTGCAAATTGATAGTGCCACTTTTGACATTATTAAAAGCAAGCTCATAAGCTTCAAGACACCTACCATTTCAATAACATAAATTAACAGTCCTTTACTGTCAGCAGCTTGTCTAAGCTCTGCTTAAAACAAGTAGTAGTCTCCGAATAAATTACCGCCCACAACAATTTCTCTGCCAAAAAGAACAAAACAGAGAACAATAAGAACTTACACACAGTATTTGGCAGCAGGGAAAATTAGAGAAACGAAAAGGCATAAAGATATCCAAACTCGCAACATTTCGAAGTCTCTAATTACATAAGGGACAATTTCAGAGAAGGAAATGAAGTTCAGCCCAATATTTCCATGCAGACATTGAACTTACTAGTTAGTAAAGAACCAAAATAGATAAACCTTGATTTATTTATTCCTCTCATTTTACCAGAAACCAAACATAAAATCAAACAAAAGCAAAGAAAATGCAATAATGTGAAATAAGCCAGCCACAGACAATACAGGAGAAACAAAAAAAGAAACAGATATCTTGAAACTGTACGGGCATGTATTAAATATGCAAGTGATACAGCTTTCACGATTAGTAGCATTTATATTATCGGAGATTGGAGATACTTTCTTCCGCCGGTGAACGGAAAACCAAACCGGCGACTGTACGGACAGAGTGGTATTGCCGTGAGATCCAGGGGGAGAGTGAGGTTTTTGTTGGATTCTCAGGTTCGAGAGATAATGATATGAGATGGTTGTCCGCACGATCATTATTCGTGGATTTTTAATCCGAGCCGTCCACGTGGAAGCTGTATAGATTTGGATGGACTGAGGTGCGGGGGTCTTGAAAGTGGGAGCCATCAACACACCCTACGAGCATACCGCAACTGAGACAGCGAAGTAGGAGCAAACGACGGCGACGTGATGTCGTTTTGGATGTGAATAAAGTTCGGAACATAATTCTTGAGGAATCACTTTTAGGTTCCGTAGATTTTGACGCAAACGTACAGAATTAATTATTCTGCATAATTAGCAAATTGATTTCTAATGTCAAATATATTCATTTATATTTATTATGAGGTTCATTATAATTATAAAATTATAAATAATGTAATTTACTATTTAAAATATTGTATTAAAATTAGTAAAGTTATTACTTTATGATCATAAGGTTACATATTCGTGTCGTAGAAAAAACATTTTTGTCAAAATACAAAGAGAAGGTGGTGTATATCATAACTATCTCTAGACCTTCCAAAACAAAGAGCTTTGTATACTGAATGCGTTAACTTTTTTTTGATAATTTATAAAATTTATTAAAAAATTAGAGAAGTTTACATCCAGAGAGGGCCTCTCCCACCTGAGATAGACCCACTTGAAACACTTGTATGTCTAGGTTAAGAAAACGGCAACGTTTAGAACAAATTGAAATAATAGAGTCATTTTACATTCAGGGTATAATGAACAACTACTTTCTCGAATCTTCAAAAGCTCCTCAATTTGGGAAGGTGAAGGCGATGCACTGGCGGTGAGGCAGGCGATATGTCTCCATGAAGTTTTTCTCCTCTTTTCTCTGCGCTAAGAAGCTCTCGTCTCAGGGAACATACTCAACTTCAATAATCAAGGCATAACTATGTTGTTTCTCGACTCTTCGAACATTTAATTTTTTTGGAGATTTGGGAATTTCGCTCTACAGTGACGAGTCAGAGGGGGAGATCTTCACTCAGGTAAGCTTCTCAACTCGATTTGACTATATCTTTTACAAATATGAATCTCCTCAAAATAACAAACTGCATGTTGCTAACAAGGATCTGGTGGGAACAATGGTGTTCCTTCAAGCATGACTCGACTAAGGAAGAAACATATTTGAGAAACACTCTTTCCTTTCCAACAGGTGAGTACCGATTTACTTATATTTTAGTAGTTTTTTGTGAGTAGATGAATGAAGAATCTAAGGATTTATATGCATGAGTACTTTCTGAACTGTTCTAAACTGAACCCAGGTTGTATCAATCTTTTTTTAGTAACATGCATTAGAAAGACAGTGAGGACTATATTCCCCATGTGAGAGTTATTCTTTTACTACAGTGCAGGTTCAACTAATTTATTATCAGTTGTATCCTTATGCTAGCAATTGTGAGTTCTATAAGAGAGGATAGAGAATTAGATTTCTCTTCAAACCTTTTGTTATTCCTCTCATTCCAAATTACTTGAGTACATGTAACAACCGAGACCACTATAATATCCCTATCATATTTAGAAATACGTAGATGAGATAACTCCAGTAGGATGTTAGAGAGTCTGCAATAGTTAAAACCAAGGATACACAGTCTAGAGATTTTAGCCCAAAGCTCTTTAGAAAAAACACGCTCGAAGAAGAGATATCTCTAGTTTCACCCTCTATGTTGCAAAGGATACATATCTTAGAAGAGGTTAGGAACTTCAGCCTATCCAAGGTGCTGAGTCTATTCAACTTAGCTAGCCAAAGAAGAAAAATAGCATTAGGTTTAAGAACCTTGCTCCAAATCCGGGGATACCATCCTACTCTATTAGTTGTCCCATCCCTCAACTTTTTAGCTTCCCTTATAGTTATTTCTGAAACTGGAATCCCATTCCATACATAATTATCCCTCTCTTCGAGGCTTCTAAATTGCGGAATGGGCAAAAGTCTGATCTCATCTGATGATAACATCCAAGTTTCGTTTCTAACTATTTCATAAAGCTTAGTTTTCTTAGGGAATCTCTCTAATAGAGTTCTAGCCAACTGATTTTGAATTAAAGCTCCATGCCCTGTCCAGTTGTCATACCATAATGAAATTATTTCCCCTATCCCTATTTAACAAGTAATGTACTGTTGAATTTCTTCCCTCATTCTTAGAATTTGGTTAAAGAACCAAGAATAACTTTCTTTGATTTTTAGAGCCCAAAGCCCAAAGACTCTCACCTTTTAATATATAGATGTGAATCCATTTGATCCATATTGATTGTTTTTCACTTAAGATTCTCAAAATCCTCTTGGTCATAAGTAAACTGTTTTTCTTGCTAATTGACTCCAGTCCTAATCCTCTTTCTTCTCTCGGTTGACAGATAGTCTTACAACTAACTTTTGATATTCATTTCTCACCATTTCCTTTCCCCTATACAAACTGCTTAATTAGTTTTTCAATTGTTTTAATAAGCCCTTTAAAGAGAAATAGGTAGGAACACCAGTAAGTTTGCATCGACATAATTACCGACTTTAGAAGTTGAAGTTTCCCTCCATAGGATAGGACTTTATTAGTCTATGACTCCAATCTTTTCTGTTAATGGGAGCATTCATAAAACCTTAGTCTCCTGGACAAAATAAGAATTCCCAAATGAAGAAGAGGAGGATCCTTGATTTCCATTCCCGTAGCTAGAGACAAGGCATTAGAAAGGTGAGAAGCACCTTTGGAGAGAATGGAATAGCTCTTATGGAGATTGATACTCAAACCTAACATCTCCTTAAAAAAATTGAGAGTACTCATCAAAAAAGAGACTGAATGAACATTAGCCTTGCTTAGAAGAATAAGATCATCAACAAAACGTAAGTTTGTTAGAGAAAGTTTCTTACATTTAGAATGGTATCTAAATCTAGAGTCCTTTGAAGTGTTATGCTTCAACATTTGAGTAAGGACCTCCATGCAAATTAGAAATAGATAAGGGGACAGAGGATCCCTTTGCGTAAGTCCTTTTTTGCCTTTAAACATCTCCGTAAGGTTCTCATATATCAATATCTCGTAGGAAGTAGTAGTAACGCATTCTTGAATCCATCTTATAAAACTATGGGGAAATTTCAGGACCTCCATGGTTCGTAGCAGAAAACTCCAGTTCACACTATCGAAAGCTTTCTGTAAGTCCACTTTAATAGTGCATTTTTTAGGGCTTTTGCTACGATTATACCCTTTCGATAACTCCTGCACTGGGAGAATATTATCACCAATATCCCTGCTACTTATAAAAGCACCTTGATTCCCGCTGATGAGTAAGTGTGAAACCTCCTTCAGTCTATTTTCCAAAATCTTGGCGATGATCTTATAGAGGAAATTAGTAGAAGAAATAGGTCTGAATTCACTCTAAGAGGTCGGGTTGGAGTTTTTAGGAACCAAACAGAGGAATTTCTTGTTATTCTCCTTAAGCAATATACCTTTTAAGCAAAACTCATGTACAACTTCCTTAACTAACCCCCGACACTACTCCAACTTTTCACCCCATTCAAACCATCAGGTCCTGGTGCCTTAAAGCCATTCATATTAAATATGACCCTCTCCATTTCCTGATCAGAAACTGGTTTAATTAACAAAGACGCCTCATGTTCAGCAATTCTTGCTAAAACAAACTGCCCAAGATTAACTCCAAATCCTGTTGGGGAAACGTCTGAACCTAGGATGTTTTTGTAAAATTTCATTGCTTCCTTAGCAATTCCATCTTGTCCAAACACAACCTCTCCAGCTTCAATTTTAATGCAAGTGATTCTGTTTACATTCTTTTGAGCTAATGCTGAATTAAAAAAGAACTTAGTACTCTTGTCCCCATGTTTTATCAAATTAACTCTGACTCTATGCTTTAATAAAGATGAATGATTATCCACCAATTACAAGTAGTTCTTACGGGCTTCCTTTTCAGCTGTTTAGGGTATCATCTATGGGATTATCTGCCAACGATTTTTGTACGTTTAAAAGTTTGTCTCTAGCTGTTTCTATCTCCTCAAAGGTATTCTAACCTCTCTTTAAGCTAAGGGTCTTCAATTCCTTTTTAATAAACTTAAGCTTTTGGAGCCAAATGTACTGTTTAGTCCTATAGAACTAAAACTCCAAACCCTTCATTATTACTTTTCTGATACCCCTCCATATTTACCAGAAAATTGTTGAACCTAAAAGAATGGTGGATTCTAGTAGTAGTAAACAAGTTACCAATCATCATAGGAATGGTCAGAAATTCCAGGGTCTAGAAATTTTTCTAAGCTTCTAGAGAAAGTACTGAGCCATTCCATATTAACCATTACCCTATCCAAATTTTTTCTGATGTGCCAAATAAAGCTTTGTTTGTTTGACTAAGTGAACTTATGGCCTTCAAATTTTAAATCTATAAGTTCCACCTCCTGCATACAATCGAACATGTCAGAAGAATAAGTAAGTACGTTACAATTTCCTTCCGCTTCCAATCTAAATAGAGTGGTATTAAAGTCACCACTAACTAACCATAGAGCATTAACTGAAGCTTTAATTCTTCGTAGAGAATTCCATATTTAAGTTCCTTGAAACACAGTATTAAAACCATAGACAAATGTAGCTAAAGCACAAGAATTTTCTATTTTGAAATAGAGCTCAGTGTGAATAAACTGTTGACTGGATTCCAGAGCCTTCACTTCCAAGAATTCACTACCATAAGCAATAATAATCCTTCCATAGGCATGACTTTGGTGGTTTGTAATAACTTGTCATTTGCTACCCAAACAACATAGTTTATTCAAATTAATTTCTTTAATTTTAGTTTCCAAAAGACAAAAAAAACTAGAGGCTTTTCCCTTATAAAAAAATCCCTTATCGCAGTGAACTTGGAAAGGTTATTTATTCCACAGACATTTCATACAATCAGAGTCATAACAGATTACTTTTTTCTTTAGAATCTTTCCTACTGCTCCTGTCGCTTTTCCGGGAGGTAACCTGATCAAATTGCTCCTCTTGAGAAACTCCATTCTACAGCTCAACCTTTTGTAGGCTTTGTTCATTCTATATGGGATCTAGAGTTCCTCCACTTGGGTTAATTCCACCAGTTTCTAGTACATTCTCCCCTTTATTCATTAGTGACTAATTTAGAGCTCCTGTTGGATTCTGAAGAAATCCTTCCTGCTGTTCTGAATCTGGTCTATTCTTCTCATAAATTCTCCCCTTATTTATAGGATAATCTTTATCAATTTGAACTAGATCATGATTTCCAGATTTTTGTTCTGCCTCCTCGCTTTCTTTGTTGTCTCCCGAAATATACTTTTTCATACCCATCACCTCCTAATAGTCACCTCTAGTGAAGACTTTTCCCGTAGGTTTTCCATTCTTTACCTTGAGCTTTAACAGACGATTTCCAATGATAAGTTACCATAACTTTAACCTCTCTAAGAGAGTGTTCATTTGCCAACCTTAAGATAAGGATGTTATCTTTCGTTTCCTTAGAAATATCCATACTCACACATAAATGAGCAAATCCTATCCTTTTCCTCAATGTAATGTTTTCATCTATACATATTGGTTTCCCTAAGTAACTTGCTAGCATACCCAAACTTTTGGTTGTCAAATATTCTAAAGAGATATTGTGAATATTCACCCATAGAAGAATGTTTTTCATTCTAATTTTTTCTAATTCAATGCCCGGTTGCCAAATTTGAAGAAATAAAGGGAGTTGTGAGATGTGCTAAGAGCCTTCTTCAATTATCTTTTGAGTTTCCAATTTTAAAGAGAAGGAAAATACCAAGTTATTCTCCTCAGTTAGCATTACCTCCGTTAGCCCTCTCGCTTTTCAGTTTCTTTGAGTCCATGCTTGTATCACTAGAAAAGCAGGCCTTTTTGCCATAAAAAGACCAACAAGAGTAGCTTCTTGTATCCTAGCTCCTTCCTACAGAATGTCTATAATAGGAGTCATTATTAACTTTCCTTCTATCTCCACATGAGGACTAAAAGCCAAAGATGAATCAGAGTTATCTTCCACGACTTGTTTCCATGTCTTCCTAGGTCCTCTAACAATGTCATCAACAAGAAGGATAGAAAGTTTGGGAAAAATGACAGAGGTAGAAGGAGGGATAGTTCTAGAAAGGGATGACGAAGAAGGATGGGCTGTAGAAGCTTGGGGGGAGGGGGAATGGTTTAAGAAGGGGATTCAGGAAAGTGGTTGTTTTGAAAGTATCAGATAATGGTAAAAAATAAGTCTCCATTTTAACCTTTGGAAACCAATTCAATATGTTGAATTTGTTTTGCAGGTCATCAGGGAAAGAAAAAGTTGGAAAGGATATTATAGGGCTATGGTTTTCATATGGAGGATGAAAAAGTTCAAATCTAGGGTTAGGGTTAAAGTTGAGTGTGTAGAAAGGAAGTTAAAGAGAAGCTAGAGTTTCTCTTTCATGTTACCTCTTTGCTCTATCTTATTTAATTGAAAAAGGTACACTAACTTTTTTATTAAAAGTGTTGAATTAAACTTAATTTGTAATAAATAGAATTGAATATATTTTAGTCATTCATATTTAATTGATTCTATTCATTTTAATTGATTCTACTAAACAACTCAATTTGTTAATTATGTGAAGAACTATTATAAAATTATGTATTTTTATAAATTATTATATTGTTATTTTATCAAAATTATTAATTTAAGCCTAAATAAAATGGGACATCTATGAATTATTTTACAATTAATCGATTTCATTATAAGTCAAATGAGCTGATATCTAAAAATTATTGTGATTCCTATATATCTGCTAATTTACGAATATTCAGTTTTTCCACTCAGATCACTTGGTCTTAACCATTTATAGAAGTGAATTAGAGTATTTGCCATAAAATGATGGAGCCCAATGAGCTAAAAAGGCCGCTCTTCATGGGTTTGATGGGTTAAGACCAAATCGTCACACCTTACTTTGTCTAAAAATTATTTTTAAACGACCAATAATATAATAATTTTTTAATCGGAAGAATTTGTAGTTATTATTTTTTTGAATGCATACTGAATAAATCTTTAGATTGACATAATAACCTACTTTATACTAGATAAGTATTGTATGATAGACTCGATCAAGAGAATATAGATAGAAAAATTAAAATCTAGGACCTTCACCATCCCTTAAGAAGCCCAACAAAATAATATATTTAATAACTACAACTAATCTTTTCTTTTTTATTTTAAATTTTATTTGTTATATTAACTTTTAAAAAGTTAACCAAATTTTGAACATTATAAAATTGATTAAAAACTAAATAAATTTTAGAATAAAAAATATAAGATTATTTGTCCTTATTAAAAAATTTGAAGTTAAATTACAACTTATTAACCAAAATTTATTAATTTATAAGAATTTATTAATTTATAAAAAATTATTTATTAATTAATAAATTAATTATTTTTAATAATAAAATTATGAACCAAAAATATAAAACTAAACCGTTCAAAATTTTTACATTTCACTAAACCGATCAAGAAAAAACAAGGAAGGAAAAAAAACAAAAAACTTTCTCTCTTCCAAAAAGGGGGAAAAAAAAGTTGCAGTCAATACACCATATGTTCAGGTTAATAAAAAAACGCCTAGAGAACCAAGCCAGTTCTTTTCTCCATTTTCTTTGCTGACCATTTTCAGATTTCATTCCCAGGCTTCACTGTAAAGCCTAATCATCATGTTCCATTACCATCTCATACTCCAAGTTCTGGAGCAGACAAGTCTGTACTCATCATGAATGTCTGGAGCAGACAATCGAATGTTGTCCTCTTGCAGTCTGGTTGAGTCACTATAACAACTCTTCAACTTGTACTTTGGCGACATAAACTGGTTGTAAAACAGCAGTTGTTGAAGATCTCGGAGGAAATTGTCCGGTGGGGTTGTTGGTTTTCCTAGGTTTCTTCTTGTTTACTATGTCAACCTGGACTGAGAACACCGATGAAACAGGTCGGTGGTCTGAGAATTTGGACTCTCCTCTATCGTACCACATTTGTTTAAGACCTTCACCCTTCCACAATATACGGTCGCACCAAGCTGGAGTTCGACGTTTGTCTTTAGGATTGGAGTCTTGAACTACATAGTCATCTGAATCAATCAGGTACTTGTACGTTGGAGCAAAGTATATTCTTCCTTCTTCCCAACCTTTGAACACTCGACCAGCTTTCTGTTCCATTCTTAGCTGCAAAAGAAGGAATGGACAAGCACAGTTTAACACCTTGTACATATCCTATGCTTCATTGTAACTAATTCAACCTAGAGACTCTGATCTTCAGTTTGTTGCCAACCTGATCTTTCTCCAGAAGTGCTTCCCAATCATTCTTCTTTAGTAGTTGATTTGTATCAGCACAGCCTGATGCGAGTCGATAGTTCAAATCACCAAGCCATAAGATGTTGCTGAAATTGGTGTGAAATTTATGAGCAGGTTTACTATGACCCGGTGGTGATCATACAATTAAAAAAAGACTTACTCGTGATCTAATATGCTTTCAGGAGTAGGAAATCGTGTAGAACTTGCAGAGGAATGAGAGAATCTTGTTTTCTTTAATATTTCAGTGACGTCTGAGTTTCTTCTAACCGCGTCACCTTCTTTCTCCCCTGAAGTCAAGTGAGTGCAAACGAAGCAGAATGTTGTCTGGTGGAGTGTCATACTGACAGATATTGAACCCTGTTCATGAAATGGAAGGAAAATCACTTGTAGTCCTAATGGAAATTCATTTGGGATTCTGTTTAAATCATCTAAATTCACTGTAAATTGTTATGTATCTAACCTTATTACCAAGGTAACCCATAATACCTCGTCCAACACAAGACACCTTCAAATTGCTGATATACTTGCAAAGATCTGCTCGAACCCATACGCATAGAAATAGTCCAACCATCTGCTTGCTTGCTGCTAGTCGAAAACCAGCTCTTGGAGCTGGACTGGTCGATGCAGAAGATGGGCGAGGCGAGCTTTCCTCGCTTGAGCTTAAACTGCAATTCAAGTTCAGCACTCTCTCAAAATCATCTTCCATTAAAAGGAGGTCGGAGAAGCAAAGCCTCGATATCAGGCCGGGTTGTTGATCATCGGATTGTCTTGGTTCAGTTTCGCTGCTGTAACATTGAGGAAATTTTTGGTCTCTTTCCCTGTTGTTCAGCGCCTGTCTAATTAGTGACAGCCACTTGGTGGCTGGTCCGTTGTCCTCAGGCCCAAGTACGTTGCCGGCGTTTAGAGGCACTATTTCTTGAAACCTGATCGACCCAATTCAGGATTTTAGATACAACCACCCAAATTAAATCTTCCGTGATAGAAAATGACTGATAGAGATGTACCCAATAACATAAATATCGGCAGGAGTTTGCGAGCTTAGCCAATCTTTCAAGTTCAAACTCTCATGGGGGGATTTGCCTCCAACATTCCATGTCCCCACGAACATCCTTTAAAGAGTAAAACTTGGGTGTTCACAAATTTCACAAGCTCATGAATAAGCAAACGTAAAAACAGAAAAAAATAAAGTAAAAAAAATTTGATGCTTCTTTTCCAATTACCTGAGGTCCAAAGGATTCCTGTCAAGTCGACTAGATGTTCTGAGTCCTGTTTCTAACCACCGATCTACTACTGCATTAAGATGGA
Organism: Erythroxylum suave; assembly: GCA_027563595.1. Lineage (NCBI taxonomy): Eukaryota > Viridiplantae > Streptophyta > Magnoliopsida > Malpighiales > Erythroxylaceae > Erythroxylum > Erythroxylum suave. Next base: position 46,011,720 of record JAOSBN010000005.1, on the reverse strand, counting down.
TGTTAGATTTAGAAACAGATCAGATCACACAAAACACTTGAAAACCAATAGAACTAGAAGAAAACCTAGAGCCTAGCTAGATTTCCATTAAATTCCAGCAACCTAAATCTAGATGGTAAGTAAAGGAGATGGACCCACTTCTGGTAATGTGATGTCCAATCAAATTAATCTAAACAAGAATCTGACGGCTCGGAGGCCCCAAACACTTTTGGTACTCTTTATTTGACTGATATGATCCAAAGTCCAGTACAAATTACGAGTAAACGTCTTGCTGCATATTAACCTTACCTGAAAATTTTTCTGGTACATAAACGTAATAATCCCCGTCTGAACAACTCTTTCTTCTCTCAGTTTTATCTGGGTATAACCAAAACACGAAAAAGAAGAGTTCTTTTTAGTCCAGAGAACCAATATAAGTTTGATATAGAGTTTCCCAAACAGAGAGTTTGTACCTTGCATAGCGTAATCGAAGAGAAACTCGTCTCCACCACTCTGCAGATTTAGCCATTTTCTCAGCACTTTGGGCCATGCAGGCTGAATCCAACCATGAACACAAAAGTAATATTTTCTCAGTTTCATCTTCCAGAAAAGAAAATGAAAAACAGAGTATCGTAGGAATTTTATTTTCTGGGACACTTGATTGTATACCTTGGAGACCTTACTCGTATATGTTCTCATTGCTCTGCTGTCTGATCACAAAAGCCGACCAAAGATTTCGGAACCAATAATAATCAGGCAATCGAATCAAAGACTGTTCCTCTTATATGTTCTCATTGCTCTGCGGTCTGATCACAAAAGCCGACCAAAGATTTCAGAACCAATAATAATCAGGCAAACGAATCAAAGACGGTTCTTTATTGTTAAACTTGTGGATTATTAGTTGAGATATTTTAGAGATCCTTTCAAGATGATATTAAATAACCAAAGTCAAGAAAGAGTTAGAAAATACCCAATTGCAAGGAGGTTCAAATAACAAATGTTGAAGAGTAGATGAAATTGAGATGGTGAAACACGGAAAGCTTTCTTTAATCATTTATTGAAGGAGCAGACGAAACTTAAGTTACTTTCAGAGGGAGTGTTCAACGAGGTTATTAAATGCCTAGTTGCAGGAGAAAGAAATGGAGACAAGCTGAGAGGACAAAACGTGAAGGGGAAGGAAAATATAATGTAATACAATGAAAAAGTATGATTGAAGGTTGTAAGATGAGAGACAGATAGAGAAGACGCCATGTTCATGCTTTTGAGCGATGAATAATTTTTGTTGGCCTTTACAGAGAGGTACAGAGTGTGAGAGATCATGAATTGGAGAATATTAATTATCAAGTTTCGTTTGATCTCTTTACATGGGAATCAAATCCCCATTAAATCGTATATTAAAGTTAAAAGAAGTTCCTTTTTTATAAGCTGAAAGCACGTTCAAAGATGTATAGAAAACCCAAATCTTTCTCGTTTAGGACATGATCAAAAAATCATGAAACCAAGTTCCTTGATCGTGATGATGGAGGAAGAACTAAACAAAACAGTACACAGAACAAAAGCAGAGAAGAATGGAACAGAAAAAAACACGAGACTGGGTACATCGTTTTCAGAGAAAACGGTCAACAACATTGCTAAAATTGGACACAAACCTTAAGAGAAACCATCCATAACATCAAACACAAGCATAGTTGAAGAAGACGCCACAAGAGAAGAGTTTCAAGGAGTAACACTTACAAGGGTTTTGCTCAGACGATCAAAATGTGAGCTAACTCCAGGTTTGTCGAGCTTCCTTATCCTTAAAAATGGAGGCGGTCCTCGTCAAAGCAGACGAGCGAGTCGTTTCACAAATTTATAAGCTGAGATTAAGAGAGAAGAGAGACAGATAAAGGGTGAGGTTTAAAGATAAAAGTGGTTTTAATACAGGTTTAATAATTGGGTTAATATAAAATTAACCACCTTTTCGTTTGATGTAATTGCTATATAATACGCGTTCAACTCTTATTATGCCATATGGTATGTTCCTGTATCAGGTGTACCGTAACGAGTCTAATGCCAAGTCGTCACAAGTTAGCAAAATCATTATTTTAATAATAGATTTAAAAATACTAATTTTTTAATTCTCAATTTAAAATTACTTTTTTTCAAAACTTTTTAACTTAAATAATAATTTTTAAAATTTATGAATTAATAAATGAACGTGATATTTAATGGACACATTACGCAAATAAGAATAGCTTGTAATTTATTTATACGAATTAAATACTAAATCAAAAAAATTAAAAAGATGGATACTATTTAATTTGTTATTTTAATAAAATTTTAATTTTTAGGTATATAATAATTATGAAATTATATTTTTTCGATAAATTATTAATTGACAATTATTTTAAGCAATTAATAAACCACTTACATAATTTGGTTTGAGGACAATTTGGTTAATCCCAATCAATATAAAATGTGATTTATGATTTTGGTAATACTAATAATTATTAATATTATAAATATAGAATAAATATTTTTAATAATAATAATAAGTAAAAATCACTTCCCCATGTCAACCAACATGTCGACCAACCGCCCTTAATAACACCATTTTCAAAAGTTGAAATCTTGGCTGCTCGTCAAAACTATGAACTTGCAGCGCCCTGGTTTCGATATTAGACTTTGGGATCGGTCAAACAGATCGGCAATGTGGCCTATAATCATGCATTCTAGTTGACGGTGGTGAATAAGCTATGGAAAGAAACTATTGAAGCATGATATAATTGTCTAAGTACTAGATTGTGATTGAAAACCCTCTCTCTCTCTCTCTCACCCAAATACTTAAGGATAAGATGAATAAAGCTTAGGGATGCCGATTTTAGCCTGATCCGGCTCTGTTTCGTCCAATTTTGATAAAAGTTGACCAAATCATGAGCGGATGACGAATTAAAAGTGGTCAACCCAATCAAAGCACAGGTTAAGATTAGGGCGAGCATGGGCAATCCAAGTGATGGCTCAACTATTATTTCAAAATGATGTCATTTTTTTTATATTTTAAAAAAATTATAAGACGGGTTGAGTTGGTCAACAAACGAGCCAGTCAGCCTGTGGTCGAGATGGACCACAGGCTGACCTATCTTGGTCAGTCAAGTCATAGGTCACCCTAGTCCATGATTGAGCAAGGTAGGAGCAACTTGAGTCTGACCCGACCTATTAATATTTCTAATAAGGTTGCATATTATTGACCTTCTCAAATTTTGCGTTTCAAATGGATTTTTATTAGGTATTGTTATTGTTGTTAATTAGAAGTAAGATTTTTTTCAAAATAAGAGAATACTTACTCATTATTAATAAATTATTCAATAAAAATTGAAAATTAAATAATAAATTCAACTCCAACAATATTTAAATTGTTAAAACTAAAAATTATCATATATTTAAAATTTTAAAAACACCCTACTAATTTAGAATTAAGTTAATTTCAGTTAGAATCGAAAAAGAATTAAATTTATTGAGTCGGATTAAAAGTAAGATGTAAGTTAGTTAATTTTTATTAGTCTATATAATCTTATTTTAACACGTTAAAATAAAGTAGACCTTTTTATCTTTTATCCATTATATGTAAATAATCTTTCATTATCGTCTAGATCTTTAAAGCCATTGACCTCGACATATTGCGGGTAACGTGTGGTTGGAGTCACGTGCAGTGCAATTTAATGAAATACAAGTCAACTACATTCACGTAAAATATATTAAAATAAAAACTTGAAATTTACGAAAAATATTTCTAATTCAAGTCACACAATTATCTCAAAATTTGATATTCTCATAATTGGAGATGAAAATGATTGATATGGACTTTTAATACAGGTGTTTATAACGGATGGATTCATAAATTAGGTTTAATTCTAGATTGACCCGAAGGCTAATTTTTTTAAGTAAAAAAAGAA
>JAOSBN010000005.1:45988543-46005480 GCA_027563595.1 Erythroxylum suave | reverse complement strand
CCTAAGAATCATTGCTTACGATAGCTGTGAACTTCTGGGGACCGTTTCTAACTGCAAAATTGGAACTTTCAATCAATATTGTACAGCGCCATTGGAGCATCGAAAACTATTACCATTTGTGTTCACATGGAAAATTCCACGTATGTAAGGACGTCAGAAGATTGAGTCATCCTTTTACATTGTACGTACCGTTTTAAAAGTGTAAAAGTGAACACTCTAGCCTCTTCCGAGTTCAAACACGTGTTCTTTTCTTACCGCTTACTAGTTGTCAGCACAGGCTTCATTAACGTATCCCGCCAGGGGTGCCTCGTCAAATGGCAGAATCTTCCAACCCCGATGCTTCACGAGTGTTGAGTACTGTTCCATATCGGTTGGTATTGGCTGGACAGTATCGTATTGATCGAAAAATAGAACGGTACAAGGATGAGGGGTATCGGCTGGTACCAAGCATTTTTGCCAGATGCCAACCAGTACTCACAATACCGGAAGGTATAGGGGTGGTACTACCCCCCGACGCGTCTTCTGCTCACTCCTCCAACGACTCATCCTCTCCTCTCTTAGTCGCTGTCGTCGTCCTCTCCTCCACTCCCGGTGGTTCGTCATTCGCTCCGACAATGCTTGGCTGCTCCTCCACTACGTGACGTTCGCCAGCTCCACCTATTGCCACCTCGCCAGTCACCAGCTTTGTCTATCATAGGTTTCCACCTCGCCAGCTCTGCTTGTCGCGGGTCACCACCTCGGACGACCACCAACACCAAAGCGCAACATGCGATCAAATATATTGTGAAATTTTGTTTGTTGAGTGTGTTTTTTTTTCAATTTTTGTTCAAATGTTTATGTTAATTGTTTGTGATTTTGTGTTGTGACTATAACGAATGAAATTGTGAAGGATAATTGTTTGTGTTGGAGATGGATTTGAAGTTGGTAAATGGTTATTTGTGTTGGAGGCGAATTTGAAGTTGGTAAATTGTTGATGATGGATTTGAAGTTGTTTGTGAAATTTGTGGTTGGTTCGTTTATGGTTTTGGTAATAAAAACATTAAATTTGTGGTTAGTTTGATTGGTTGGTATTTGGTAAATGGGAGAGTCGAATGTTTAGTTGATGAAACTTGTAGTTGGTTCATTTGTTTGGTTCATAAAATTTGAAATACTGTACTAAAACTCAATTCGATATCCAATTCGTTATGGTATTCGCAACTTTATCACTAGTAGATCAACATATTATTAATAACGTACATAATAAATAAATTATAATTTCTCAAAATTTTATTCTCTCTATAAAAAATTATATTTATAAGATAAATTTTATTTTTAAGCCGCTTTACATATAAGGCCAGGATGGGGCCTTAAAACCCTAACCTGAATACACATTGCACGTGATTTATTTTAATTATTTAATTTAATTACTGACCCCACCCACGTCAATCAGTAGTCAGTTCCCTTGTCTTCCTCAAATAAAACAAGTCAGCTACAAGTTCGCGTTTTTCCAAACTAGAGCGGCTTCTATGATGGTCTATAAATGGATAAAATGGTTTTGTAATACAGTTCGCTACAAAATGTCAACACGCGGTAATATATATTTTTTAAATTCAGTTTTGTTGTTTATTTTATGAAAATAAATAACTGATACAACAGTAATAAACATACCTACATTAAAAAAATATAAATAAATATGCATATACATACTAAAATAATAAAATAGAGACAATAATAATAATAATAATAACAACAACAACAACAATAACAATAATAATAAATGTAAATAAAAATATAAAAATAATTAATTAAATAAATAAAACAAGTTATTATAATAAAATATTTAAATTAAGTGAGTGAATATTTAGGTTAAATAATTATAAATAAATAACTCATGAGAATATTTTTTAATATTAATTATCAATTATATTCTTATTTAATGTTTGCATTTTTAAGTTGAATAAAAAATTTAGACACATAACAAGTGATTATTATATCTTTTGTTAGAACTTTGATAAATTTTCACTTAATAGTATATTTTTAGTAAATTTTTATTCATAAATAAATTATTTTATAGCCGTTTAATAGATAATAAGAAAAAAAAACATATTGTAAATAAGTATAATAAGAAGTATCAAATCCATGTTCTAATTAATCGATTCCTATTATATTATATTAAATCACAACTCATGTATATTTATATTTGATGGACACAAATACATTCACCAGAGTCTGGTCAGAAATTACAAGAAGTTGCTAGGACTTTGGTGTAGGGAGTGATATCCTCTGTACTCACTACTCTGTACCAATTCTATTCCACGCAATCTTATCCATATATTTATGTGGGTTTCACATAAGTCTCATATATTTGTATGAATGAGATCGAATGAAACAAAGTTGATACAGGATAATGAGTATAGAAAATCTGATTCCACCTGCAGCATACTTGAGAAGCTGTTGTTGATTTGGGAAGTGTCAAGTCAAAAGTTAGAAACTTCATTCAGGCCTGCTAACTTAATTATTGTATCATTTTAATTTTTTTTACTGTAATTTATATTAATATTAAATATATAGGTATACTTTTCTATTTTTATTTTTTGACAAAATTAATATATAATAAAAATAATATTTAGTATGAATCCTACTGCTCTATAAGGTCTCGAGAGATCTAATAATACGTAATCTTATCCTTAACTGGTAGAGAGACTGTTTCCAAATTTGACAAAATTAATATGTAATACTAAAAAGGATTTTGTTTATTTAATAAAATAAAAAATTTTAAAAATAAACATAATTAAAATTCATCATAATATTCAATTTCTTTATGAAAAAAACCTTAAAATCCACTCAATTAGTATAACAAAATTTTCTAATCCCTACTTTGAAGTTTTAACTCCTTGTGATAAGGAGAAATTAAAGCAATCTTCAAAGTTGAATTTTTTATTTTTTATTTTTTATTTATAAAATTTGGAAATTCATTAGGAAGAAATTAAGATATCCAGTAGAGATAACCAAACCATCAAGCCTGCATCAGGATGTGCTCCAACAGCTAACGTATTAGCAACGACATTCGCAGACCTGAAAACAAAACTACAACTAGTGACTGGTATCTCTGACAAAAGAGATTTAAAGTCCTCAATAATTGTTAGAATTATATACATTTCGTAGTTAAGTTAGTTAGACATATCAGTTAAGTTAGTTAGGCATCATTAGTTTTGTTCATTCAGACTTTCTGTATAAATACTTCTAACTCGATGAGATGGAATAATAAGAATTCTCCTTTCTTAATCTGATTTTTCTATCATGGTATCAGAGCTTTCTCTTCCGCTGTTTTAGCTTTCTAACGTTTTTCCAGTTTCTTGTTTCTTCCTTTGTAGAAACGTTCACGTTTCTTTACTTTCTTTATTTTCTTTACTTCTTGAGTTCTTTGAACTTTGCTGCGATGGCTACTCATAATGCCTAGACAGCTAATACTCATACTTCTGGTTTAATGTCAAAACCAGAAGATAATCCCTATTATCTTCATGTAAGTGAAAATCCCACTCCAGTTCATGTGTCTTCAGTTCTCACTGGCCTGAATTATCATCAGTGGCAGAGAGGGATGAAAATGTCATTATTATCCAAGAATAAGTTGAGCTTTGTCGATGGATCTATTCGGCAACCTCTTCGTTCCGATCCTTTATTTGTCCCCTGGGAGAGATGCAACAATCTGGTTATTTCGTGGCTCATACATTCCGTTTCTCCCTCTATAGCACAGTCCATCATATGGTTAGATTCTACCTATGAGATCTGGAATGATCTCAAAGCAAGGTTTGCTCAAGCAATTCTTTTCGTATACGTGATCTTCAGCTTGAAATTTATACTTGTCAACAAGGGGTACTATCTGTACATGAATGTTTTACTAAACTAAGAATCTTGTGGGATGAATTACAAATCTTGCGATCTCTTCCATCTTGTTCTTGTAATCCTCAGTGTTCATGTGGTCTTTCTAGGAACGTTAGGGACTTTCATGAAAATGACCAATTAATCATTAGGAACATTAAAGGGCTGAATGACAATTATTCTACCGTGAAATCACAAATCCTATTAATGGATCCTTTGCCTTCTTTGAATAAGGCATTCTCCTTGGTCATTCAACAAGAACGACCTTTAGCTTCTGATGTAAGTGTTTTAGCAGTTAAAGGTGCTAATGCTTCTGCACCAAGAAAATTTTTTAACAATTCCACTCCACCGATTTGTATTCATTGTGGAAAGGATGGTCATACTATTAACCGATGCTTTAAGAAACATGGTTATCCTACAACTATGAAGACGTTTAAGAAATCTTCTAATCGAGTCTATGCTAATGCCGTTGACACTGTTGATCCTTCTCCGCAGTTTGTGGATTCTCATTCTTCTGACAATCTAGACGATCGTGTCTCTACTATTCCTACAAAGGATAGAGTCTCTAATTTTCAGTTCACCAAAGATCAGTATGATCAAATATTACAGCTGCTCCAAGGTCTTTCCTCCACTTCTCATCATGTCAATTCAGTGGCTTTGCCTAGTTCTATACAGCCAAAGTCCACTTCAGGTTTGCTTCCTTCTTTTGGTGAGAATATTTCCCATATTTCTTTGAATATTTCTACTATTACTAATTCTCATTGTCATGACTGGATTATTGATACAAGTGCTACAGATCATATTGCATGTTCTTTAGCCTCTTTTCACTCTTATTGACAAGTTAAAAATGTTTATGTTACCCTTCATAACAAGTTCAGGGTTTAGGTCACTCATGTTGGCACTGTTCATCTAAACAATTCTTTGAAACTTTTCAATGTTTTATGCGTACCTGATTTCAATTTCAATCTTATATCTGTTAGTAAATTAACTCGTGATCTCTCTTGTTGCATAATTGTTTCTTCTTCTCATTGTATAATTCAGAATATCCAGCCATGGAAGATGATTGGGGTTGCTAAGCATTCTCATGGTTTATACAAGATGATTTCCAATGATGCTTTATCTGCTTCCAATGTTGTAGTTGCTAATACTGCTCTTTGTAATAAAGACAATTCCTTATTATGGAATACTAGATTAAGACATCCCTCTTTTACTCGATTAAAGTTGATTGTTCCCTCTATTTCTAATGTTGCTCCTTGTGCTATCTGTCATATGTCAAGGCAAAAACATTTGCCATTTCCTATCAGCACTTCTGTTAGTCTTGCTGCTTTTGATCTGATTCACATAGACATTTAGGGTGACAATTATGCTCCAACTTTTAAAGGACATAGATATTTTCTTACTATTGTCGATGATTTTAGTAGATTTACTTGGATTTTCTTAATGAAACATAAGTCTGGAGTAAGAACAATCATGCAAAATTCTATTTCTTATGTTTCCACTCAATTTCATAAAACTGTTAAGTGTATCCAAAGTGATAATGGGCAAGAGTTTAATGTTCCATCTTTCTATGACTCTAAAGGCATTATTCATCAGACTTCTTGTATCAAAACCCCTCAACAAAATAATGTTGTTGAGAGAAAAAATTAGCACATTTTGACTGTTGCACGTGCTTTGTGTTTTCAAGCAACATTACCTATTCATTTCTGGGGAGAGTGTGCCTTGCATGCTGTTTATCTAATAAATAGATTACCCACATCTATTCTTCACAATTTATCACCTTTTGAAGCTTTATATTCTAAACCATCGAGTTTCACTCATTTACGTGTTTTTGGTTGTCTTGCTTTTGCTTCAAATCATTCTAATATCAAAAATAAATTTGATTCCCGAAGTATCAAATCTGTCTTCTTTGGTTTTTCTCCAGGAATTAAAGGTTTTAAACTTTTTGATCTTAAAGCTAAAAAGATCTTTATTTCTCGTGATGTTTCTTTTTATGAAAATATTTTTCCTTTTCCCACACTAACATCTGATATGAAGGTTTTTGATGGGCCGTGCAATGATCAGTTAATTTTACCTTCTTCCTCGGTTCAACCATTATATGATAGCTTTCCACATGTTCACGATGTTTCAACTTTCCCAGTAACAGATCCAGAATCCTCTGATTCTGCCTCATCCGCCACTGATGTTATTCTCTCATCTGCTCCACCTGCGCGTCCGATGCCTGATACTGCTCTTCTTCAACCACTTCCGACTCAACCCTTGCGTCGAAGCACCAGACTTAAGTCCATGCCACAGTACCTAACTGATTACAAATGCATGGCTACGCAACGCACAAGTCCTCATCTCCTTTCTCATGTTTTCTCTTATTCTAAACTAACCCCTAAGCATTATGTATTTGCAGCTGCAGTAGATCAAGATCGTGAGCCCCATTCTTATGAACAAGCAGTTATGCATGATTGTTGGAGAAATGCCATGCAAGCAGAGATAAATGCTCTCCAACAAAATCATACCTGGAAGCTCGTTGATTTGCCACCGAGAAAGACAGCAATCAGTTGTAAATGGGTCTTCAAAATTAAGAGAAAGGCAGATGGCTCAGTGGAACGGTACAAGGCTCGGTTAGTTGCTAAGGGTTGTACCCAGCGAGAGGGTGTTGATTTTTTGGACACTTTCAATCCGGTGGCCAAAATGACAACAATTCGTCTTCTCCCCGCGTTAGCAGCAATCAAAGGTTGGTATTTACATCAACTCAACATCAATAACGCTTTTCTTCTTGGCAACCTTGATGAAGAAGTATATATGAAGCTTCCTAAGGGCTATGAAGGTAGTGGAAACAAAGTCTGCCGGTTGGTTAAATCTCTTTATGGCTTACGTCAAGCTAGTCAGCAATGGAATGCAAAATTGACTTCGGCCTTACTTCAGTATGGTTTCACACAAGCTACATCAGATCAGACGTTGTTTCTCAAAACTAGCAGTGATGGTTTCATGGCACTCTTGGTTTATGTGGACGATGTTATCGTGGCTGGTGATAACATGGATGAAATTATTCGCATCAAACAACACCTTCATGATACATTCACCATAAAAGATCTTGGTGAGCTCAAGTTTTTCCTTGGTCTAGAAGTGGCGAGAACAAAGCTCGGAATCAACATTTGTCAGAAAAAGTACGCTTTGGATTTGCTTCAAGCTACTCAGTTTTTAGATTCCAAGCCAGTCTCCACACCTATCTTACCAAACACGAAGCTTTCTAAGGATGGAGGTGTCAAATTGGATGATGTTACTCAGTATAGAATATTGATTGGTAAGCTTCTGTATTTGACTACTACCAGACCCGACATCACGTTTGTTGTCCAACAATTAGCGCAATTTCTTGATTCCCCTACACTGGATCACTTAACTGCTGCTCACTGAGTGTTGTGATATTTAAAAGGTACTATTGGACAAGGTCTCTTTTTCTCTTCTGATAGTGAAGTCCGTCTTAAAGTTTTTTCAGATTTGGATTGGGGCACATGCCCAGATACTCGACGATCTATTACAAGTTATTGTGTGTTTCTTGGCTCTTCCTTAATCTCTTGGAAAACTAAGAAACAAAACACTGTCAGCCGTAGTTCTTTCGAGGCCGAATATCGAGCACTAGCAACCACAACTTGTGAGGTGCAATGGCTGCACTATCTTCTCGCTGAACTACAGATGTCTCCTACTGTTCCAACACCATTATTTTGTGATAACTAGTCTGCAATCTATTTGGCGCAAAATTCAGTTTTTCACGAACGAACAAAGCACATTGATATTGACTATCATGTGGTTCGTGAAAAATTATAGTCCGGTGTCATTGTTTTACTTCCAGTTTCCTCCAAATATCAGCTTGTTGATTGTTTTACCAAATGGTTGTCCCCGTCTGTTTTTAAGGATTCTTTTTAGCAAAGTGGGTATACATAATATTTACTCACCAGGTTGAGGGGAGGTGTTAGAATTATATACAGTTAGTAGTTAAGTTAGTTAGACATATCAGTTAAGTTAGTTAAGCATCGTTAGTTTTGTTCATTCAGACTTTCTGTATAAATACATCTAACTCGATGAGATGGAATAATAAGAATTCTCCTTTCTTAATCTGATTTTTCTATCAATAATCTTATCAAAAGCGGAAAAATCTTCAACTTAAGCACTGTTAATCGCATTAGCAACTAGCTGTGAATCTGTTTCAATTAATACTTGAGTTCATCCTTGTTCTTTAATCCAGCTCAGGGCCTCTCGCACAGCAGTAACTTCTGCAAATTTGGCATTAAAGAAACCAGGAAACCTCCATGCGCGACCTGCAACAAAACGGCAGCTGAGTTTCTCACAACATCCCCAACACCCACGTAGCCCGCAGTAGAACTAGTGGAGGCATCCACGCTTATTTTCAACTAATCCACTGGTGGTGTAGACCAAGACCGATCAAGGTTCAGAGCATCATTTAACTCAAGGCCAGATTGCTTTGCCTTTTTCCAAGGATTCCAAACCCCCAAAGCTAGAGACAGAACTGCAAATGAATTTTGACTATGTTGACACCATACTATGTCATTTCTGTTGATCCACAGTGTCCAGCAAATCATGGCCACATGGCATAAAGCATTAGAACCAACTAAACCAGCCATTTGACTTAACCAGTCATCAAAAGTTGTTCCAGAAGTCACACGGAACCTCAAAGTAGATAATTGCCACACTCACATGGCAAAAGCACAAAGAACAAGTGCATGGAAATTTGATTCTGAGCTTCCGAGGCAAAGAGGACAAACATCTGGGACCTGAACTCATCTTGAAGACAAATTCCTACGACGAGGTATTAATTGATAATATAGTTAAGTCACCGCACTATTATTGGACTACAAAATTCCGGCATGACCAAATAGAAAAGTTGGAAAAGAGAAAACGTTGACATAGTTTTTGTTTCGACCAAACAACACTAATGCATGCTTATTTTTATCGTGCAAACGGGATTTTTTTTAGTGGAAATTCTCAACTAATATTATTAACTATGTGTTAAAAAATTGTTAAATAAATAATAATTTATAAATTAAATATTTAAATAAATTATTTAATGAATTAATATTATAAAATTATATTCAACTAAAATCTGTACCGTCATTTTCAAATAGTTATTTTTGGTTAATTATAAAAAATCTTAAATTTTACTCAATTTTATTATATTGATTCGAAATTTAAAAAATTTCATTAAATTTTTATAACTTTCAATTTATCATAAAAGTAATCGGATGCTAAATTTTTTGTTAATGTAAATAACATGATGAGCTATGGTAAATTAGTACTTTAGCTACATAGTTGTCACATTAGTTATAAATTTTATTATTTAATAAGTTAAAAATCTTAAAATAATTATATATTTTTTGTATGTTTTACTTTATAATTATTTTAGAATTCTTAATATTTTTAATTTATTAAATAATATCATTTATACTTAGTATAAATATAATATGTGACGGTTATATGACAAAAATATTAATCTAACATAACTAATTGCGTGGTTCATATTAACAAATAACTTGATTTGACAGTCATGTGATAAAAAAAAGTTAATTTGACATAGCTCGGTTCATATTAACAAAAAACTTGAAATCAAATTATTCTTTTTTTAATTGAAAATTTAGGCATTTTACAGTTATTTTTTTAAATTTAGCTTAATATTATAAGATTAAGTAAATTTTGAATTTTTTATAATAAACATTTTTTAATAAGTTGTGTTAGTTAATATTTATATCTTCACTTTCAATTATTTATTTATTTTAAGTAAGTTGTAATAAACATTTTCCGAACTAATTCTTGAGTAGCTGTAAATGGCTAAACCAATGAATACGGTAACATTTGTCTTCAAGTTAGATGATCAGTATGCTTATAATGTAGTTGCTAGTAAATATATAGATCATTTCACCTGTTAAAAGTACTTATGTGTTGAGAAAATTGTAGAAAAGCATTAATCACGTGTCAGTGAATAGTTGTCGTGAAGATCTCAGAAAATTGGAATTAATTTTGATCACAAAAACCGTTTCAAAAGTTAAGATGGAATCAAAATCAAGTATAACAATTTTTTTTTTTCTAACCTTTTCGTGAACAATCCAATCCTACACATGTAATAAAATCTGTTACACATAAAATATATAAAGGACCCGTCCAAAGCCTGCCAGAAAATACCATACATTTGTCGGATGAGTCTGCGGCTAGAACTCACGTTTCTCCATAACGAGCTTGTGCTTTGGTCATTGGCTTGAAAGCGGCACAAACTTGGCGTCTTTACCTAGAAAACACCGTTAATAACATAACACGTGTTAAGCGTTGAAATCATTGTAGCACAAAAACCTACATCATCAGCAACCTGGATTTCATCGAACAGGTATCCAGGAATTGTAACATTTTGGTTACATTTGGTCAACGATTAGGTTGATAAAGCTTCACAGATTTTTTAAATGCTAGAAGATCTTGTGAAGATCCTATTTTCATTAGTCGTGCTTAAGGATAATGTCCAATTGGCACTTAATCATGTACCCTTTACAGTAACATTTCGTATTTTATACGACCTATGTTAGAGTCGTACCTGGTACAAAGTCGCTAGCATAGCTAAGATACGATAATGTCTGTGATTTAGGTGGCATTAGTACGTATAATATGGTTGGCTGGCCAAATCTAACTGGGGCAAGAAGATACTACGAATCGAGCCTAGACATATGCTAATCCAATACGCTTATCTTGGTCAATGATCTAATTAACTTAATACTTATCTTGTCACCACCTTAGGGGAGGCAAATGATTTACGTCATGCACAAAGATTAGCCAGCAAAAGAAAGCGACCTTTTCGATTGTCCAATCTCTCCTGGTTAAGGAAACAAAAAAAATCCAAACTATTAATCACACAAATAAATTAATACATTCTTACAAATTAAAATAAATTAATTAATATTTATTTAATAATATCTTTTTTAATTAAATTTTAATTTTTTAATAAATAAAGATAATATGTTTCTATCAAATTTCAAATTATTTAATTTAATTTAATTTTTAGTCATTTTAACGATAATCGTCTTGCCAATTTAACTTCCAAGTTTTTAAAAATTTAATATTATGTTATTTTTTAAGGAGTAAAATGAATAAAAGGAATTTGAAACCCTAAATTGAATTCTTGGAATTCTCTCGGAATGTTAGAGTTTATCATTAATCAACTAAATTAATTTAATTACTTAATTTATAAAAGCATATGGTTAATAAATTATTACCTACTCTTAAAAACTTATCTAATACTTAGTTTACTAATACATACCAATAGGTCAATTAGCGTTAAGAGCATAGGAACTTTGTTTGAGTCTAATTAACAAACTTGATACTTTGCAATAGTAGGTTGTCTAATTAAGCTTTCGTAATTAAAAAAAATGATTAATTCTAGTCGTTCGAAATGTTCTTCTTTTGCATAATTATAATTCCTAATTAGTCAAGGCGGTGAAAGGTTAGTCTTTGGTTGTATCATGCGATATAATAATTAAGGCAAAGGAGGATTAGTCTTACCGCAAATTTGATTTCTTCTTAATTGGTAATCATCTTGGTTTAATACGTGGGCCAATTGCTTTTGTTCACCATCTCCACTTTACCTTTTGACCATATATAGCACTACCAAACTCCGTGTATTTATGGAGGCTTTTGAAACTTATAGTGTTTCCATGTTTAAATTAGCTTAACTCGTAGAATCACTAACCCTAACTAATGTCATCATTTCTTTCTTAATTTCATAATTGCTATATGCAATGAACCGCCATAACCTACAACCCGGAGAGAGATCCTCTACTCTCCCTTACCCTATTTCTCCCGTTCACAAGTGATTTTAGCCATTTAATTTCTATGGGTCCCATTTATTGAATGGATATATTTTTATGAAATAGAATAATGAGAACCATGATCTAGTACTTTGACGAGCCTTCCACTCCTCTCAAAAAGAAAATCAAGAAAATGATCCTTGTTGAGCAAATATATGTTTGTCTCCTTTTTTACTAATTAATTAACAAACCACTTATTATTGCTTAAATAAATAAATAATTGGAAATATATTTAAAGAATATTTATCAATAAGTCAATGCAACTTATTAAGAATGTATTAATTACTAACAAAAGATTTCTTAAATATCTCTCATTTTTAAATAGATCATAAATTTGAGTCTTTAAAAACTATAATTTACTTAAAATTTAAAATACAAGTTAATTATTTAGCAAAAAGTATTCAATTTTTTAATACTAAGTGTTTTTATCTATTTTAAATCATGTAATTTACTGATTCCATATAATTTATGGATTATTATGTATACTTAATAATATATTTAATCCGCATTTGGAAGATATAAAAAAACCTCTAAATGCAATATTAGATTTAATTCTATATAAAAAACCCTCTAATACAATATTAGATTTATTTCTATCCCTAAAGAAAAAAGTAGTAGTTAATATTAACACCTCTTTATATATATTATTCCAAACGTCATGTATTTAGGTAAGTGTAAAAACGATTCGCATGTTGGTAATAATAAAGAAATTATAAATACATTCTCTTCGAACAGCCATTGATGTGGTAACAAAGTTTGGTCGATGTTTCTATCTGTTGGGAATTCTATGTTGTCCTAAGTCTGTTGTCCTTTTTGCCTTTACACAGAAGCACTCCTGCACCTATTTATTATATTAATTATCCTTTTCTTACTTGCCAACAAAAGCAATTAGGGGAGATATAGTCATATAGAGGAATTCGTTCAGACTATCATACAAATTTAGAGCAGTTGTACTGGTCAAGTATACAATTGAGGAATCCTACTTTGTGCCAAGTTCACTTTGACCTTTTCTTTGATTTAAAATGATTATTTACTAAATTCAATCAAATTTTTTTAGACATTTTTGTCCCTAAGGACATTTTTGTCATTTTTCTATTAACCGGACAACTATTAATTATAATTTTGTTTTTTCAATAAATTATTGGTTAAGTTACATAATTTGAACAAGACAAGAGTAATAAAGTGACCCAATAAATGATATAAATCAATAGGTCAAAGTCTGGGTGAAAAATGAATCCCTTTTAGTGTGAACCTGGTCTATATCGAACTTCTGATGAGGAAACTTAATATGAAAGCTATATTTATAGGTTAAAGTCTCCTGCAGTTGCTGATCATATCAATCATAGCATACAAATTCTCTAATCCATTAAGAAAGCTTACGTATTGAGAAAACTGAAAAAAGAACTAAACCACGTATTGGGAAGCATAATCCGTAAAGGTCTTAGGAGGTTCGAGATCTTTTGGAGCTCAGAAATGGCATCAGAAACTGAGATAAAATTAAAATTAAGTATTCCGCATTTCCTTCATTTTTAACCCTTTTATATATGATTTTAGGTACGTAATAAGGTCTATACTACGTGTTACTATTTTATTATAGATACTAATAAAAAATAGCTTGTGATTAATTTTAAAGGATTAGTATTGAGTAGTGTTTGAAAAAGGGATTTATTTAACTGGTTCGATATAAAAAATGTTGAAATGATTAATTTTTCGATTTTGTTTGCCTTAATAACGTTTGTCATTAAAAATCGAAGTAGTTTTTATAAACCATAATAAATTAGTAAGTTTTTATTTAATTATCTCATTCTTTGATTAAAATTTAATTTCTTTTATAAATATAGATAGTCTCCTTCTTTAATCATATTTCAAATTCTTCAATTTTATTCGATATTTAATATATACCATGTTATGATAGTCTGATATAACTTAAATCTTATCGGTTTAATTTTTGATATACTTTTAAAACATTGGTATTAAGCTAAGAGAAAAACATATTTAAATGAGATTATTTTTGTGCTTATCATTTTGTCATCATAATAGATTAATTATTCATATATATAACTCATTTTTTTATTAGGATTCCTTTTTATACGAGACAATTTTATTTATAAAATTATATTTTTTTTTTGAAGATAATGACATTTTATGTAAGAAGAAATGGAGTAATGGAACATGCGAGTGGATTGCCTAGCTTTGGACTACCCTTCAAGAAGACAACTGGACAGTGTATTGTTTAGGTGGAATGGAATGATTAGGTAGAAGCATGTTAATCATAAGGCCTATAAAACCAAAACAAATTGATTAGTTAATTTCCCATTAATCGAATGGGGCTTAGGTATCCATTTAGAGCTTTATTAACTTTCCAGAGTTTAATTCATAATTATAATGGGCCACTAACTATTGTGTCCACGGCCATCTTAGTTGTCTGAGTATTCCTTTAAAACGCGATGCGACTACCAAATTAACTAGCTTGATCAATAACCTACCCCATAATGATTCCATTAAATTACTGGCCCCATTAGAAGCTTAATCATTCTCATTACCTTCAATAATTAGCGATTAAAAGGTAATTAAACAAGACCAGAAACATATATGTATATGTATATATCATTAAGAAACAATTAAAGTTCGAACGAATTTTCATTATATTGGTTGGTGTGGGGCAAGTACATATGGGTTCCATGGTTTCTTAGCTTTGATGCAATTAATATGGGTCAAGATTAGTAGCTTTCTATTGTCCTGAGACTCAAAAAGTTGGTGTGCTAAGTATTAAATGACAGAGATTTGGAGAATCTCCTTCGAATGCTGCAATGGAAAAGTTACTTAAATGTTTGGTCTTCATGCAGGCACGTACGTCGCCATGCAGCAGACTCCATGATTGAATAATTTCAAGCGTATATTTTTGGAGCAGAAAATGAATCTGGAGCTTAACCTAATCAGTAGTATAAAGTATAAACTGTTAATTTTCGATTAATAGTTCATTAAGGTCTTGAGATTTGTGATTGGATGGTCATGTTAGTATGTATGCTAAGCGTATTAATCTCGACACTTCCAGAAGATTTGGGTTAATTATCTCACAACGAGAAACCAACCTTGTCACATTCGTTAATAATGATGATAGACGCTCGTTCCCATTGTCGGAATTGGTATTACGACTCTTCTTAGTTGTAAATCATTCTTTTCAAATTACGACTCCTATTTTGAGGAAATTTTTTTTGATCTATATCTAGTCGGAAAAAGATTTTTTATTTCAATTTTGATATACTAAATTTTATTTATAAATTTAAGTAGATCTTATATAAATATATGGATGAAATTTAACAGAATAAGATTATAATAGAATAATTAAAACAGAAGATTTGATATGATATGATATCTAATCATACTTATTTAAAAAATTTTAATTTTAAATTGACCAATAAACATATATGAGATGAAGGTAAATTAAAAATTGAAAATACCTTTTTAATAAGATTATTATAAAAATGATAATCTAAAATCTTAAGTTTTCAATTATAGTCTTTATAAAAATAATAAAATAATTCAAAAAAATTTAAACAAAGAATTGAATTGATTCGAATTTATTTAACAGTAATTTGAAGCCAACACAGTTAACTGGTTGGTTGCGCCACATGTATAAGGCTTTAACAACTTCTTCCATAAGTGCATGTTCTTTAAGAACTCCCATAAAAAATGACTCTTTATCCAATTAGATAAGCAAGGCTAATTATACCGAAAAAGCCTGAATTAATGTAGCCTTACTATGTATATATAAAAAAGAAGAACAAGTTAACTTGTGGAGACCTCGTCGACTTCGCTTTTTAATGGCTTTTGTTCAAATCCATTTTGGTTAAATAATACAAGAGTTCCTTTATTGACCGTGCTTTATCAAACTCCTCACTATATAATTTGTTTAAGTAGAATGATGACCGTAAAATAAGATCAATTTTAAAGTTTATAAGATTTAACCGGTATTAAATTGTGATAAAATTAACTAAAAATAAAATAAAACTAAAGAATTTTACATATGATTAAAATAATTTGTCATTACTTATCAATCATTTTAAAGTTTAATTAAAAATATTAAATAAAAATTAATTGCTTTTATTTTCCAACATAATCTTGTGAGTTTGATTGATTTTTATATATGAAATAATTTTTTCTTTTTATTTTATTTTTATAATTTAACTTTATTATTAAATAAACAAGTACTATTTAATTATTTAATGTATTTAATTATTCAATACTAACTACTAATAAAAATAGAATTATAATTAATTTTATAACAAAAGACTAAATTTTAATTAGATAAAATTAGTAAACTATTTTATTATTTTAAAATATTATTTAAAGTTTTACTGATATTATATCGTATTCACATCAAAATCGATGCCCATTTCACAACATTGGTGTATGATAATGCTGGCAAGATTTGTTACTTGAAAACTTGCCGAATAGTGTATGATTGACCGTTTCAGTTTAATAGACTGGTAGATCCAATTATAGTTCTAAATCTACAACATCGGCCCTGATCTACAAGAAAAACGAATAATTATAGTTACGGACGAGATTGTCGGCCCAAATTAAAGTTTAAATTCTAATTGACTGGATTTTAATCGGTTAGAATTGAACCGAAACAATTTGGATTTTAAAAATTGAATAATTTATTTTTTAAAAGGTAAAGAATATAACCATTCTATATGTTTTAAACATAAAAAATCTTTCTATTTTTTAAAATTATTGAAAAAAAAAACCTTTTGGTTAAAGTATAGCTACAAAGTACACGTATTATAAACTTCAAATATGAACTAATTAAATTTAATTTAAATGGTGGCAACTTAATTCTTAATCTTAAATTGAACTAATTAAGTTTGACTTAAATTAACAATTTATTAATTTTGGTCAAATTTAAGAATTGAGTTGGGTAATTGTATTAGTGGTATTTGATTAGTTCACCTCTAATCCTCATAATGCATATGTTTCGTTATTATTTTTTAACCGAAGTTTAAGAGAAAATTTTTTGAGAAATTAAAAGATTAAATTAAAAAATTCATAAACTAGAGGGGAAAATATATCTTTTACTTTAATTAAAATTACTTCTTTATTAAGTTTTTCTAACAGAGTTGGACACCATCTTCAAGCCCGAAAAAGTAGTAGGACCAGGCTACAGAACCGGTCGGAGCCGATGCAAACACTAATCACAGAATCGAATGTACAACTCGATGTGTT
>JAOSBN010000005.1:45950460-45988443 GCA_027563595.1 Erythroxylum suave | reverse complement strand
TGAAGATTCAAACGAATTGTGGTTACGGAATTGATGAATTTCGAAATGGATTAACGAGTTGTGATGAATGATGAAAAAAAAAATTTATACTGTTTCGGATTGGATTAGTCTTAAGGTTTTCAACGCAATCGTGTTCCTATGTTTTCGTTTTCGGATGTCGGATCCACATTTGTTAAGAATGTGTTTTGCTTCCGCTACGATTTCCTTGGATTTCGATTCACATTTTCCATTTTCGATATGTTTTCGCGTTATGTTTCGGTTGGGATCCGGTTTCCGGGTCGGGTCCCAACAAGATGTGGATTAGAGATGAGTACACCAATAGGCAGTACCGTGGTAATTGGGGAGGTCATATGCTGTTTTAACCAAATGACATCGTTTTGCTTCTGAGGGCAAAACGTTAATTTTAAGTATGCCAACAGTGACGTTTTCTTCAACAAAACATTGCGGTTTCTATTTCACGACGTTTTATTGATAAAACGTCGCAAAAAGTGTTACAAATATGTGACGTTTTAAATTCAAACTTTTCCTGACATTTAAAACATCGCGAAAAATTCAAACTTTTCGTGACATTTTTTAAAAGTCACGAAAAATCTTCACAATCCGTGACGTTTTATAAATAAAATGTCGTGTATTGTGTGTATTTCTTTAGTGCATATTGCTTGATAAGCTGCCTTATAGTACACCATATGCTCTGCCTCTATGGTAGAGGATGTTGTGAGTGTCTGTTTGACACTTTTCCACTATACAGCACCTCCAGCCATCATAAAGATATAGCCTAAAGTGAATTTTTTATCATCCACACATCCTACATAATCAGTGTCTCTGAACCCAACTATATCAAGAGTGTTAGTCGATAAGTCAACATATGATCGTTGCTACCCTGAAGATACCTCGTGACTTTCTTAGCCGCTTTCCAATGGCTAAGACCAGGATCACTTAAGTATCTTCCCAGCACACCTACAATAAAAACAATATCAGGGCGTGTGCATACTTGAGCATATATTAAACTGCCTACAAGTGACGTGTAAGGAACAACTTTCATTTTATCTCTCTCTTTATCTTTTTGTGGACATTAAGCCTTTGATAACTTGTCAACCTTCGCTATTGGTACCTTCCTAAGAGAACAAGAATGCATCTTGAATCTTTTCAAGATCCAATCAATGTAAGTTTTTTGAGACAATCGAAAAATCACATTAGCTCTGTCTCAAAGAATCTGAATTACAAGTACATAAGAGGCCTCACTAAGATCCTTTATATCAAAATGGCTAAATAATAGTTGTTTTGTCTCAAATAATAGATCGGTATCATTCGAAGCAAGTAGAATCTCATCAACATACAGTACTAGAAAAATGAAACTGCTCCCACTGAACTTCATATATATATACATTAATCAACTACATTTTCCTTAAAGTCATTTGCAGTGATGACTATATCAAACTTGAGATATCATTACCTTGATGCTTGTTTTAACCCATAGATGTACTTCTTGAGCTTGCAAACCATGTGTTCTTTACCAGTTATCTCGAAACCAACTGGTTCGGTTGTATAAACATCTTCATATAGATCTCTATTTAAGAAGGCAGTTTTCACATCCATTTGATTGAGTTCTAAGTCAAAATGAGCAACTATAGCCATAATGATTTGTAGTAATCTCTGGTAGAAACTGGTGAGAAGGTTTCTTTGAAATCAATCTTTCTGGCTATAGCCTTTAGCTATAAGTCTAGCTTTATAACTTTCTACTTGTCCACTTGAGTCATGTCTGATTTTGTAAACCCACTTGCACCCATTTGTAACCTTTAGGTAGTTCAACCAACAGCCAAACTCTATTTTGTGACATGTAACTCAACTCATCTTCTATTGCATTCATCCATAACACAAATTAAGGACTATTCATAGCTTCTTGAAAACTGACTGGTTTACTATTATCTCCCACATCAAACTCATGTCCCTGCAAATAAATAATATAGTCATAAAAAATTGCAGGTTTATGTGTTCTTTGTAATCTCCTTACAACAACTTCTTCATCCCCAATGTCAATGACTTCATCCTGTGCTTGATTTGAGGTTCATCATAAGATTCTACTGAAATGTGTTCAATCACAGGGTCATTAATAAGATCAAAAGCAAAGGATACAAGGATTAGAATGCGGTCTTCCCTAAATATAATTTCTCTCGACCTTTGACTTGAACCAAATTCATCTTCAAAATAGATAGCTCTATCTGATTCTATAATTCTGGTTATAAATCTATAACCCCTTGATCTGACGATGTAGCCTACAAAGTAGCCATTAATAATTTTCATATCAAGCTTCTTAGATTGCGGATTATAGGGCTTCACTTTTGCTTTGCATCCTCAAACATGAAAATGGCACAAGCTTGGTTTCTTAGTTGACCGTAACACATATGGCGTATTTGAGACTGAATTGCTAGGTACTTAATTCAAGATATGAGCAGTTGTCTTCAACACCTCACCTTACAAAAATTTAGGCAAATTAGAATGAATCAACATACACCGCAACACATTAAGAAGTGTACGATTTCTTCTTTCAATGATTCCATTCTGCTGAGGTGTTCTTGACATTGTATATTTTGCTTCAATACCACAATCTTGCAAATATCTAGCCAAAGGCCTTAGATTCCTTCCACTCTCATCATAACGGCCATAATACTCTCCACCTCTGTCATAATTAACTACCTTGTTTTTCTTCCCCTTTTAAAGCTTAACATTTGCCTTGAAAATCTAAAATGCTTCTAAAGATTCAAAATTTTCACGAATGAGCTCCACTGACCATACCTGAAAAAATCATCAATAAAAGTGATGAAGTATTTATAATCACTCATAGTAGGTGGAATAAGTGGTCCACATATATCAGTATGAATCAACTCCAACAATTCTAAGCTCCTATCTGTTTTGTTTTTTCTAAACTTGGTGGTCAACTTTCCTTTAATACAATCAAGACAGGTAATAAAATCTGAAAAATCAAGATCCTGAAGTGCACCATCTTTTAACAACCTCTCCATTCTATCTCTAGAAATATGACCTAAACGTTTGTGCCGTAACATAGAAAATCTCAAGTTCAACCTCATACATTTGGAACCAAAAACAAAATTAAGAGAAGAGGAAGAAGGAACAAAGACAATATCATTCAACTCAAGTTTGTATAAATTTTCACATAAAATTCCATTTCCTACCAAAAGATGGACACGATACAAAGTCAATTTTTCAATTCCAAAAAGAAGACTATAACCTAGTCTATCCAAATGGATACAAAAATCAAATTCCTCCAAATAGAGGGTAAATAAGCGACATCATGTAATACCAAAAGATGTCCTATATTTAACTGTAGTTTAACTATCCCACAAAATTCAATTTTGACTTTGGTATTATCTCTCATGTATAAATGTTGCTCAGAACTAGTGAGCCTTCTTCGACTTGTCAGTTTCTTTCTTCTTTAAGTGAGCTTTGAGTTTTCAACAATAAGCTTTCTTATGCCCAAAACTCTGACAAAAGTTGTACTTCCTTTTTAAAAACCTATTCTTCTAACTAACAGAAGATGTGCTCACCTATCCACATCCTTTAGGACCAACAACTTTCTTTTTGAAAGGCTTTTGGTCATTTGAGCTATTAGAAGTGAACTTCCTCTTTTAAGAATTGCTATGGTTTGTTATCATGGAGATGCTTCTTGCCCTTCCCTTTTTCATGTCATCCTCTTCCTTAGCAAGAATAACAATCATCTCTTTTACAGTCCATTGCTCTTTCTAAGCATTATGGCTTAATCTGATCGAATCAAATTTAGAATAAAAAGTCCCCATCACAAACTATATCATGTAATCCTCACCAAGGTCCATATCTATAGCCTTAAGCTTATGGTATTAACCCATGAGCTTGTCCATGTAAACCTAATGTCACTTACACCATCATAAATGGTATGATGAAACATGTTTAAGTACTCATTCTTCTCATTATTTGAGAACTTCATGTACTTCTTCTTAATGGCAGCAAGAAAATCCTTTACATTATCAACCTTGGGAATATTATCACAAATGGATTCTTCAATGTGATACCTCATAATCATCAAATAGCATTGGTTAGAGTATTTCCACTCCTCACAGGATTTCCTTTCCTTCTCTGTAGCATCATTATTGAGTTTAGGTAGTGGATCAATTCCCAAAGCCAAGTCCATTCGCATGATAGTCAAATTCATCATGAGAGATTCAAACCACTGATTGTGGTTTGTTCTATTCAGCGTCAAGATAGCATAGGTTCTCGGATTGCTTAAAGCTGAATGAGAACCAAGAGCAATAACTATGATATGTTTGTTAAAACAAAATCATGCAATCGTGCTCTTTTTCTCAAAATTAATTATATCATTCATGTTAAAGTTCCTTAAACAAATATAGGACTCATTCACAGGAAAGAACAATTTATTAAATATTTCAACCAAATCATCAATATATTATCGAAATGATAGAAAAATTGTACAGTTTATAATATTTCAATAAAATTTCTTCAACATATTAAGCATCCTACTAAGTAGTAATTATTGATAGGATAATTAATTACCCGTATAGATCTTAAAATTATTTTAGAAGAAAAATACAAAATTTTAAATATACATTAATATTTAAATTTTTCTCATCATAAATAGTCTCACATGCTCAATTCTATGACAGGTAAAAAATAAGCATTCACTATTGTCAACAAATAATCATGTTTATGCCATAATAAGATTAAAACAATTATAATTATCAAATAAAAATTACTAATTAATGTTGTGCATAATCATATAGGAAAAATAGAATAAAAATGGAGCAAAATGAAAAAATGGTCCAAAAAGGACCTTGTAGGGCCCCCAAAAGCACTGTGCAGAAATTTTTTAATTTTTAATAAAAATTAAAAATATGCGTATAGTTAGGTGCGCGGGTTGACCCACCTACAACTTCCTCACTCGACCTCAGTTTTTGACAATTTTGAGGCATTTTCTTCTATTTTTCATGCTCTATAGATTTCCCATATCCACTTCAACCAAAATTGCTCCAAATTCTGAAAATATCAAACCCATTTCACCCAAAAAAAACTGTGATTCTTTGTCCAAAACAAAGGTAAAAGGCGGCAACAACAACCAACAACATTTTATGAACCTCAACACATCATTTCAAAGTTATTTATGCCAAAAAACGATTTGAAATAAAAGCAGTTTTGTACAAAAAATAGCCCTAAAATCAAATGCCCATGGAACTCTGATATCAATTGTTATATTCACATATGCATTCATCAACATCACACAGCTAAGATCTCATTTTATTTAGAGCATAACAAAACAATAAAAATGACGTACCTCCAATGCTTGACATATAGTATTGGTGGATTCTCTCCATCCTTTAGCACAACCTAAAAAAAAAACAAGAACACTTTTTGCAATAGAGAGATAATAGTTGAAGACCCAACATAATCTTGTGATTTTAATTTATTTTTATATATTAAATAATTTTTCTTTTTCTTTTATTTTTATAATATAACTTTATTATTAAATAAATAAATACTATTTAATTATTTAATACTAACTACAAATAAAAATAGAATTATAATTAATTTTATAACAAATGACTAAATTTTAATTAGATAAAATTAGTAAACTATTTTATAAATTTAAAATATTATTTAAAGTTATACTAATATTATATCGTATTAACATCAAAATCGATGCCGATTTCACAACACTGGCGTATAGTAATGCTGCTAAGATTTGTTATTTGAAAACTTGCCAAATACGTATGATATGTATTCTTTGTTTACAATTCAACGATTAAATCAACATGATGTAATTCAAAATTGTCTAAATTAAAACTTAACTTACCTCTCTTTGTTAAGAATTAGCCAATACGTTTAATTTTAATGGACTTGTAGATCCAGATATAGTTCTAAATCTACAAATATTGGCCCTGATCTACAAGAGAAACAAATAATCATAGTCACGGATAGGGTTGACATTTCATCTCTGCCCAAATTAAAGTCCGCATCTTAAATTTAAGTTAATTGGATTTTAAACTGAACTCAAATTCAAGAGGGTCAAATTTAAACCGAAGCAATTCGGATTAAAATAATTGAATAATTTATTAATTAAAGGTAAAGGAAATAAACATTATATATATTTTTAAAATAAAAAATCTTTCTACCTTTTAAAATTATTGGAAAAAAAATTTTTTGGTTAAAGTATAACTAGGAAGCATGCTTATTATAAACTTCAAATATGAACTAATTAAATGTTACTTACACCGTGACAACGAAATTCTTAAACTTGAATTGAATTAATTAATTCTAACTTAAATTAATAATGTATTAATTTTGATCGATTTTAAGAACTGGGTTGGATAATTGTATTAGTAGTATTTGATTAGCTCACGTCTGATACTCATAATGTAGATATTTCGTTATTATTTGTTAACCGAAGTCTAAGAGAAAATTTTTTGAGAAATTTAAAGATTGGATTTAAAAAATTCATAAACTAGAGGGGAATATATGTCTTTTATCTTTGATTAAAATTACATTTTTATTAAGTTTTTCTAATATAGTTTCACACCACCTTCAAGCCCGGAAAAGAAATAGGACCAGGCTACAAAACGGGTCGGAGCCGATGCCAACACTAATCACAGAATCGAATGTGCAACTCAATGTGTTCCATTGACAAGTTTAGCAGACAAATAAAAGAATGAATTCTTTATCGTGTGATGAATGTTTTTACAAATCAATGAAAAGATTACAACGAACCAAACAAGAAAAAAACTATCAAACGAAAGGACCAACTTTGGGAGCCATTTTCCCAAACAAACGTTCCAAATCATTCTCCAATGGAGTCAAGTTCAGATCCATCCTCAAAACCCTTCTACAGCTATCTGTTCTCCTGAGCACAGGCAACGGTAGCTTGGGAACAACAGGCGTTGTGTCAGCCAAGTTTTGGGTCATCGCAAGTTTATGCCTCCTCATGTGACCTCCCAGAGCTTGTCCCATAGCAAACTCTAGGCCACATATAGAGCACGCGTGCATCTTTGGCTTTGTCGACAAGCTCAAAAGCTTGCCAGCTTCAAGGTTTGGTTTGTCTCCTAACTTTAACCTCTTATGGCTCGTTCGATGGCCTCCAAGAGCTTGGAACGACGAGAACTTACGATTACAGGTTTTGCACTCGAAGATCTCATCATTCTTCGAAAGTTTTTTGGGTTTGTGGTCTTGTGTATCTGAGAGTAGAATCAGACATTTTGCGACGTCTAAGCTTTCCATCTCACCATTTTCTATAACTCTCTTCATGGCTATGCAAATAGGATACTAAAAACAGTTGAAATGTTCTGATGAGAAGAGTCTAGTCGGAGTTGGGTATTTATAGTTGTGTGAAGTTTTGAACTTTGACTAGTTTCTTTTGACTTCAACAGACTACAAAACAAAACTAAAAAGTACAACTTAAACACGCACACGGGCTTTCCTTGCTCGACAAGGTTATGATAAGGACGGAAGTGTCCATGCGAGTTCCTGCACTAAAACGGTTCACACGTGAGTGCAAAGCTCACTAATTTTGATATTCTCCCACCATTATCCCGGACCTTGTGAATAGGAGCTTCGTGGGCTGTCTATGTGAATGCTTCGCAACTGGCTGGCTAGCTGTAATTACTTCTTGCAATGTTCAAAAGAGTCCAAGCGATACTGTTCTGTAACAATCTGTAGTTGTTGTTCAATGTCTGCTGCTACCTAATTCACCGTCAGCTCAGCTCTTGGCTTAACCACCACGTTACTAAGAATCATCGCTTACGGTAGCTGTAAACTTCTGGGAACCGTTTCTGACTGCAAAATTGGAACTTTCAATCAATATTGAACGGCGCCATTGGGGCAACGAAAATTATTACTATTTGTGTTCACATGGGAAATTCCACGTATGCAAGGACGTCAGGAGATTGAGTCATCCTTTTACATTGTACCGTTTTAAAAGTGTACAAGTAAACGCACCGAGCTCTTCCAAGTTCACACACGTGTTCTTTTCTTATTGCTTACTAGTTGTCAGCACCACAGGCTTCATTAACGTATCCCGTCATGGGTATGTTGTCAAATGGCAGAATCTTCCAACCCACGTTGCTTCACCAGCGGATCAACAGATTATTAACAAACATATAACGTGTGATTATGACTTTGAAGTGTCTAGAACATAAACCTTTGACTTTCAAACTCCAGAAACTTGGTTAGATTACGGTCCTCAAAAGGAAAATGGCCTTTCTAGAAGGGATTCAGTTCTGCAGTCTGTCCACGTCTCTCAGGGCAGATCCAGAGAGTCAAAGGATGGAACTTTGATCTCAATTCTTGAGGGTGATATTAGTATACATCTTTTTGTTTTTAAACTTTTCATTTTTAAGTGATAAAATAGGCTTATATCTAAGGAAGTGAACATAAATATCCAGTCTCCAGAGGCAATGATATGCACAGAACAAGAGCTAAGCAGTGAAACATAAAGCGTACAATTACAAAACCCTCAAACCATCTCAAAGGCCAGTGAACATGAGGAACACAGAAATCATAGGCACAAGACATTTGGTGCCACTTTTGTACCTTTTCTACAAAAATTTAACTGCGTTGTGAATCGATGGAGTTACTAAAATCTCAGGTGGACATGATCAGAGGGGCGCTGATCCTTAAAACACGGCTTCAGTTGGCCCTGTCATGTATATATAGTTGTCTTTCTCCCTCCACTCGATCTCCAGCAGTCCTCCAGGTAGTTCAACAATGCAAGTCTGCCCCGTAAAAAGGTAGATAAAGATTTTGAAGGAAACAAGCAGTGAGAATTTTAAGCATAACTCAGGAAAATATGCATCATTCTTTAACTGTGAACAGACCACTTCCACACCGTAAAAAGAGTTAACTATCTGCAATTTTCATCTTATAGTTTCTTGTTTTTGTTTTGTGACGTAATGGGGAACTGATTGAAGTTGAGAATGTGGATGGCATCAGGCCAGACTTCAAACAGAATACATCCTAGGAACTCATGCGGATTAAAAGGGAAATTTCATTTCATAGTTCTTTAACAGCTTAGCAACATTACAATAAAATTCACATCCTAGACTTACTCTCTTAGCACGGCCCTCAAGAACTGCAGCAACAACTGTTGCACAAGCCCCGGTTCCACAAGCTAGTGTTGCCCCTATGATTGCACAACATATAAATGAATTTCCTGTTAGAAACTAACATAGTAAAAATAAATAAATTCTATGCAGCAAGACATATAAACAGCCGATGACGTGAAATCAAAGCAAGAGTTTACATTCTGACGTGGTACACATTTAGGAAATAACCACTGACCTGCTCCACGCTCCCACACATGCATTTTGAGGTGTGATGAGAAGTAAACTTGTACAAATTCTGCATGTTAGATAAGAGGAAAAACAACAAATTAGATCTGCAAGTTGACATGTTCAGGAACATTAGATACCAACAAATATTATATACAGAGGCCCGTTGAAAGAGCTCAAAATGTATCTTTTACCTATTACTGGTGACAAGCTTTACAAGTATGACTTCTCTTATAAGGTTTCGATAATAATCTACGTATGGATGGATAGAGTGACAAGAAACTGCAAAATGACAAATGGAGCATCTTACAGAAATGCTTTGAATGAAATGAGTGTGATTATAAGAAAGACATTGTTCAAAAACTTATTTACTAAGAGCTTCAAAAACACTGCAATAATGGAACATGAACAATCACAAGATGCAATGGAAGTGAACTGGTAGATATTCTGTATGCACATCTAGCATGTGCATGCACATGCCATTGGTGGCTGGAAACATTTTGGAATGTCTGACATTCCTAACAATACAAGTCTTTTCCACATAACATTGAAGTTTTGGTTTATTTCTAAATTCACCTTCTGTAAACATGCTAAAACCCCAAGTTCTACCAGAATAAATGTAGGTCATTTCGGCTATAATCACTAATCAATTCAAATTTCAAAATTAGGCTCCCAAATCCTGTTCAAAACACGTTCAGCACTAATTAATTTCTTATTATTGGCCTCTTGACCAGTGTACTCTTATTATACTAAATCAGAAGAAGAAAATC
This sequence comes from Erythroxylum suave, assembly GCA_027563595.1. Taxonomy (NCBI): domain Eukaryota; kingdom Viridiplantae; phylum Streptophyta; class Magnoliopsida; order Malpighiales; family Erythroxylaceae; genus Erythroxylum; species Erythroxylum suave. The sequence continues at coordinate 45,978,350 of JAOSBN010000005.1, read as the reverse complement.
AGAAAGGAAACTAAACTCCTAATTTTGTAATATCTGATAGAAGATTTAAGTTCAGTACAGTGTAATATGTAGAAGTCTACGGTGCAATAGGAAAATGTTTTTTTTTCTTTATACAAAAGAAGATTTGATGACAAATGGAACTCTCAGAAATTGTTGAAATTTTAGAGCACGTGAAAAAGTAACCGGTGTTTGTTCGTGCGGGGAACATGCTATGATGCTCAAACTTTGGACCAATTTCTGCCAAATTTAATTCATCAACCTGCAAATCCTGTTCAGGTACAGCATAAGGAAAAGAAAAGGTATGAGCAATTTCAAAGATTGAAGGAGAAGCAAATTTTAACAGTAAAAGAACTGGTCTTCTTCAATTGAAATGACTAATGAGGAGATGTGGCCACAAAAAATGAGAAATATGTATACATTTTTGGACAGCAATTCATAATAAAAGATTGAACACTAAGTATTAAAATGGTATATCATCACATTAAAATTAATATTGTTTCTATATATGCTTCAAGCTCCTAATTCTCCAAAGCAGTATATTCCTTATCTTCAAAAATTTCAACCTATTAGACTCTTAATAAAATTAAGATCTATATAAAAGTTCATAGTTTTCATCTTTTTCCAACATATTCCTCCAACATGTACCATGCGGATTCTTAAAGCACCACAGAGTAAGTTCAATCAGTTTCTCGGCATACACACCTTTCCATCTTTGGTGCTGAAAATGACGCAGTGAGGGTTTCCCATACTAATACAAGTTGCAGTCCAGGTAAGTCCATCAACATCTAACTCTGCCTCAACAACAGCTTCGACTTTATTGGCAGGCAGTATTGTTGGTACCTCTGATGCTTTAAGGATAGGCTCAGCCGTGTCAACCTTAACTTTGCCATCCTCTTGAATCTCTGGAATGATTCCACCAGCACCAGTATGCACCTTAAAACTTTGCTTCCCATGCAAATTTTCTAAATCAGCAATAAACCTGGCAAAGCAACGAACCCCATTACCACACATTTCCCGCTCACTGCCATCTGAGTTAAACATTCTCATTGTGTAGTCAGTGCAATTAATTCCAGGCGTGGCAAAAATCACCCCATCAGCTCCAATACCAAAGTTTCTAACACAAAGCTCAATCGCTTGCTCAGTACTAACCCTAGTCTGACTGGACTCCCTATTATCCACCTAATTCAAACCCACGAAATAAGGAGCAATGTCATCAGAATTTATCCACCTAGTTCAAAACCCACCCAAAAGATCACAACAAATAAAGAAAAAAAAACTAACAAAACACTCAGTGAGATTACCACCATCAAAAAGATCGCAACTTTCACAATAGTTCCAACAAACTTTCAGCAAAAGGAAAAGCATTTACCAAAATGAAGTCATTGCCCTTTTCCCTCCGATCAAGGAATGAGAGAGGCTACACTTACTCTGGAGCTCCGGTTCTTATAGAAACTGCTAAAGGAATAAAGTCTGAACTTTTGAGAGTAACAAGCGATTTAGTGAAATTAAATCGAAGGGTCAGCGAAGAAGTGGAAGAAGACAGAGACAAAGACCGAATAGGCCAGAGAGAGGGTAGGGTGTCTCGAGCTGATAGCGCCAGAGAGTGAGAGACGGGTGCGGACATAGCTATAGCTCCAATCGTTTGGGGGCGTTGAATTAAGATTTGCAGTTTCTTATTACTGTTGGCTTCTGTTATCGTTTGAGATCAGGTCCACGCTTCGAAGTCGAACCCACCACACGCGTGGTTTTGTTCAACGTTGGACATCTCAAGCTTCGACGCACTTCGACACCTTTGGTTCAAGTTTTCTGGGCCTTTTGAACTCTGTATTAACGTTGTGGATTCACGGCTGTGCATTAAAATTTATAAGTGACTATTGGAGACCAACTCCACACATTGTTTAAACTTATAAATATACTAATTAAAATATCAAAATATGTAATTGATATCAACGATAATTTATGCCTGAGTTTCATTTTTAATATTTAATAAAATAATATTATAAATATATTAATTAAATTATCCAAAATATATCATTGAGATCAATGATAAATTTGTTTGAATTCCTTTTTTATATTTAATAAAATAATCGTTACATGAATATATATACAATTAGAAGAGAATAAGACAATAGTGACATTCCATTTGCTGCAGTTTGTGGGGCACTTAAACCAGTGCCAGAAATCCAGATAACATTATGGTCAACAATCCTGCATTCTACAAATTTTGTTAAGGAGTCAAGCAGGGGTGTTGATTAATCAATGACAATCTCTGCTGATTTGTCAGTTTCACTAGGGATCTGTTTAGATGATAGCTGATCAGCTAATATTTGGTTGATTAACTAAAATTAGTTGTTTGACTTAGTCAAACAGTTGATAAATTCGTTTGGTAGTTGGCTGGATGGGTTGGCTGATTCAAAAATCAAAAAGCTACCCCTACCCAGTGTTTAAGGTAATCAGTTGATTATCCCAAACCTAAAATACCAAAATATCGCATTATAACAACAATAATGTCTAATAGTTACTTCTCAAACTCACTTTTACGCATAAAAAAATAAAAAAACATAATGTTGTGGTTTGTTAATTTGGAGAAAATAGTGTTATAGATATCCTCATTTTTTATTCTTTTATTTTTTTTTGTTTTATTATTATTATTATTATTATTATTATTATTATTATTGTATGTTTTATGTTTTTTATTAGAGTTATAAACTTAATTTTTGTAGAATTTAATATCTAAAATCTCAATTTCTATAAGAATATTCAATGAAATATCAAGATATATAATATTCATACCATTATATTTTTTAAAGTAATGTCCTCATAAGTCATTTTACACATAAACAGTCAATACTAAACAGCTAATTTTACCAAATATCAAACGACAAACAGCTAATACAATCAGCTAATCAAATCAGCTGATAGAATCAGCAATTAGCTAACAGCTAATACAATCAGCTGATTACCAAACAGGACCTAGATCAAAAATATATATTATTTCTTCTTTTAAAAAAATGAAACTCAGCAAGAAAGCAAAGATTCAGAAACAGAAAAAAAAAAAACAAAAAACAAAAAGCATCTAAACTCACCTAGGCAGCAGCTGGATTTTGATCGATTTGATTCAACTAGAAGATGAATTGCGTGCCTCCTACTTGCTTTGATGAGACTATTTTAAGGTACACAATAAACATAAGCTATAAACATCAAGTCTGTAGAAAACAAAATGATGTAAACAAATGCCCAGGACTTGCTCTGGGTAGTACCAATACTTACAAAAAAAGAAGATGAAAAAGGTCGAAAGGTCGTTTGGAAATTTTCGAATTCAATTCATCAACGAATTGGATTCAATTATATTAATGAGATTGAATTGAATTCAATTTACACTGTTTGGAACAAACCTAGTAATAGTGGAATTGAATTCAATTATACTATTTGGAACACAATCAAAATGAATTTAATTATTTCATATGGCATTTTTACACCTTGACCAAAAAAATCTTATTAAATAATAAACATTCACACTTACATTGAGCAAGTTATAAACAATAATTTCATTATAAGTTATATTATCAAAAAAATTCATTATTAAAATGAAAAGAAAAATTGATTACAATGACATTAGGCTAGATCGAGCTATGAAGACAATAGCAAACTATTATAATTTGGAAGTTTAAAAATGCATGAACAAGCAGTAGTTCTTTTGCATTGATAACTACAAGGTACTATTAATTTTTGAAATTTCACTCTGAATTACATAATATCATAACAAGATTAGCATGTCTTCTTGTGATAAGGAGACATAACATCATTATATTAGAAAATTAAATAAAAAACATTCATATTGGCTTAGAGCAAGTTGTATCATTCATAAAGTTCCACACTTAAATAGAGCAAGCTATAGAAACTTAACCAACCCATCTTCCTAGACAACCAATCTAAATGTAGTTCAACTTGATATGCAAAAAACACACCAATAAAGTTAAGATGCTCTGCAAGCCAATCAACTGTATCCAAGAGAACATGTCCTTTCAATCCTAATTCTTTCATTGCTTCAAATATTTCCTCCTCTTTTCTAACACGAGGGTTTGTGACTATAATAGCTTGTGCAATTTCTTTCATTGTATTGGACAAAACTTGTAATTTCGAATAAATTTTATCTTCTACTCGTGCTTTTCTTTTCTTACCCTTGTAGGATGGCTTTGACAATGAAAGAGTTGATAATGAGGGAGCTTGAGTTGTTGGTGTTGTTATAATACTCTCGCTCTCAAATGGATAAAAACTTTCTAAATGAACCTCATTATTTACTTGCATATTATCAATGTCTTCAATATTCATATCCCTCCTTTCCTTTTCCCATCTTTGAACCCTCTCCTTTGCACTTTCAGCTTCAAATTCGGTAGCTCTATCTTTCTCACAGATCTCGTGAACAAGGTCCAAATTAGGTAAAGGTTTCTCTTGAATTTGTTTCACCTTTTTTGGGGGAACATCCAGTGCCAAAGTCACTGAATGGGTAAGTCGCCAATCCCTCAAACGGACTATGTAATGTACTTTATCTGTTGGGTTACGGGCGGGCATTTTACCAGAGGTTTCTATTGTATCAATCTACCCTTGTGTAATTCCTGTTGAAGCATATCTGTACCAAACTTTGCCACACCTCTGGAACAACTTCAAATGTCTTGATAACATCATTCCATCTAACTCCACTTTTGCCATCAAGAAATATTGCCAAATGCATTTCTTCCCTTAAAGTTCTCAAGTGATTTACAATTTTGCCCCAAACTTTTCATTAATTTCCTTTATTACCTCTCTATATGCACTAGCACTAAAATTTCTATCCTCCTCAATTTCTCTATGACCTCTTCTTGGATGTACTAGTTGTCTATTAGCTTGAGACATATATTGATATATATAACTCAAGCAAACCAAATAACCCGCATAAGCTATCATAGTAAGTAGAGCAATTCTTTCAAATCCTCTCATATCGCCTACATTTAAATTTTATTTATTGTCACAAAACAAGTAGAAAAAAAATCTTGACATTGGCTAAAAATTAAAAGCTGAATTAAAAAGAAGAATAGAGAGGAAAATCCTATCCAAGATAAAGTAACTAATATGCGTATAGTGAATACCCAAGAAACTAAAAACTTGGAAGTAAACAAATTTGAGATTCACTGCTTCTGTCTTATATTACACCATTGACATTGGATTTGAGCTTGTGAAACTATCCATTAAAAAAAAACCTTCTGAAACTGAACTAAAAACAATGCTCTCATCTATATAAATGATATTTTTTTAACAAAAAAGATGAAGAGTGGTTCTCTTTAAATTTACCTAGTCGACTAATCCAAAGACAATTATAACTATATATAGTACTTGCAAATTATTTATATTTGGTCAAAGTCCTAATTACAGAGCATCATCTGCACTTGTTTCAAGCCATTAAAAAAATAAAGAATATGACTACAAAGTAGAAGAATTGAAAGAGTTGCCAGAGTATTCACGTTTATATATATATCCATAAGTAAAAGCAAACAACCAGTTGAGCAAGAAATTAAGGTCATAAAAATTAGGACAAATAACATCTAATGACAAATAACCGGTAACGAAGAGGATCTATAGGCACGCATAAAACATCATATGATCATAGACAAAAAAATGAAAAAGAAAAAGACACCCATGAACAAAGAAAAGGGAAAACCTGGATACAAAACTTACAAAAGTGTTGATTTACTGATGTTTTCCTTGGTGGGAGGTGCTGATTCAAGGCAGAGAAGGTATTGTTGTTCCTCTGTTTTTTTTTTTTGTGGGAGGCGCTGCTTGAGGTGAAGAGATATAATAGGGTTCTTAATTTTAGATGGGTATTATTGGAAGCTTTGCATGAGGTGAAGAGATATAATAGTTCTTAATTTTAGATGGGTATTATTGGAAGCTTATTTTCAACGTTAAAAAAAATCAAAGCCACAATTAGAGGAGTGAATTCAATTCATCCGAAAGCTGCCTATACCACAAACAAATATTTGTTGATATTGCTTCGACAGTTATTTTGAGTGCAGAGTCTCTGGAACAGCATGTCCAGGAAAATCAGTAGGAGAAAAAAGGACCATGAAGAGACGAAAATGGAAGACCCATCAACGGATATCATAGTCTCAGACAACCACGTATGGAGCAGCAATGGATTCTTATTCTATGTTCTTCTCTTCTTTTCGCTTTTCTGACGAATGGATTCGACCTTAATCATTTTCATTGATTCGACCCAATTTGAACCGACTTGAACAAAGACAGTTTGACCCAACCTGACTTGTTTAGGCCCAAGTTGGTTAGATCAGGAAATGACGCAACTCATTACTTAAAATGGCCGATCCAATTTGCTTATGTCCTCGCTGCCACCTATTAAATTATAAATTCAATCAGATTAGCCTACTTGATTCGGCCCTACCCATGTAGAATTAACTTGCCCCAACTTGACTTGAGAAATGACCCAAACAGGGTTAGATATCGTCGGAGAACGTCGTGAACCTCTACAAAATAGCTTTTTGAGCTCTTCTGGGATATTTGTGAATTTAAAAACGAAAGCACTGCTTATGTACGTCAAAGGCACTTCCGTTGTTCAGGTAATGGAAATTTACTGAATTAAGCCCTGATTTAGGAAAATTTCCCACTTACTCCTTTCTTTTCTTCAAGTTGAGAACATATTGCGACTAGATTTGGTTCCCAATAAATATCCATAACACAAAAGGATATAGTTACCAAAAACTGAACACTTAATCATCTCCATTGCGTACCTATTTCTCAAAGAATCTAGATCATCGCACTTAAAGCAACCTGTGGATCTCCAAAAATAATCTTCCTGAGCTCTCATCAAACATAAGAGTGGTGTTGATAAGAAAATGGAAGAACAGAAGAAAGGTGGAGAGAAGGATAGAAGGAGAAGAGTCCAGAAAAAAGAGAGAGGAATAGAGAACCTTAGAGAGAGATAGAGATATACAAACACATTAGCTAATTCATATTCTCCTCGTGAGGGAAACAGTTACATATTTATACTAAATACAACTGTCTAATAGCTATAATATTTTTATACGTAACAATTCTTTCTCTTTTAGAAAACCGTGTCCCGAAGATTATGGAGGTTTACAAAATGGACAAAAAATGAATAATATTATTTTATTTTTGCGACCCATCTTCTTCACAGCATCACCAGCAATTGCTCCTTTAACATCATGGAGGAAGGAGATTGGATTATCATTATGAGACACAATCGCACAGAAAACTCCAAAAATATAATCACCCGCAAAGCTCACACTCTGCTCATTTAACAGAACTCCAAAATCAAATGAAATGCTTTTATAATATGCAGGGTCAATCTGCATGCTACTCTTAAAAAAAAATCAAGAGTAGTATTCATAATGTGGGTTAGACCACTAGTCATACAATCAACGTAGAAAGCTGAAGAGTACATCTCGATATTACCAGGCTCGCTGGGAGAGGGGATGACTATGGAACCATCGAAGGCGACATTGTTGTTATTCACGAGAGGGCCTAGACTCTATGGCCAAAGACTTTATGTAGTCCTTCTCTTGCGTGGGTTGCTTGTTTCGATTCGTGAGTTCCGGAGTAACTGCAATAGTAGCTCCCACTTCCACTTCTTGTCGCTTCAAAATTCTCTCACCACAGTTTTAAGTTGCTGCAGGTTGTTCTCCAATTTTTTGGTTCTGTTTAGAGCTTCTAGAAACATTTTCTCATTCCTGCTTTGAAATTCCATAAACATTTTCTTGCTTTTGATCTGTGCTTCCATAAAGTTTTACATGTTTTCTTCGATTCCACACAGAATCGACTACTTTGATATCATTTGTTGCGAATAAAAATGAAAAACAAAAGAGAGAAGGAGAGAAGGAGAAAGAGAAGAGTTTAGAAAGAAGATAAAAGACAAAGAACTTTAGAGAGAGAGAGACAAAAACATATTAGCTAATTCATATCCTCCTCGTGAGGAAAACGGTTACATACTTATACTAAATACAGCTGCCTAGCAGTTATAATATTTTTATACATAATAATTCTTTCTCCTTTAGAAAACCTTGTCCCCAAGGCTATAAAGGTTTACAAAATGGACAAAAAATGAATAATCTTATTTTCTTTTCGCCACCCATCGCCTTCATAGCATCACCAGCAATTGCTCCTTTAGCATCATGGAGGAAGGAGATTAGATTATCATAATGATACACAATCGCACAGAAAACTCCAACAATATAACCACCTGCAAAGGTCACACTCTGCTCGTTTAACAAAACTCCAAAATCAGATGAAATGCTTTTATACTCTGCAAGGTCAATCTGCAAGTTACTCTTAACAAAATCAAGAGGAGTATTCGTAATGTGGGTTAGATCACAGCTGAAAAGACCACTAGCCGTACAATCAGCGTAAAAAGCCGAAGAGTACATCTCGATCTTACCAGGCTCGCTAGGAGAGGGGACAATTATGGAACCATCGGAGGCAATGTCGTTGTTATTCATGAGAAGGGTGGACTCTACGACCAAAGATTTTATGTAGTCCTTCTCTTACAAGGATTGCTCATTTTAATTCGTGAGTTCCGGAGTAACTGCAATAGTAGCTCCCACTTCCACTGAAAGAAGGAGAGAAGGAGAGAAGGAGAAGAGTTTAGAAAGAAGAGAGAAGACAGAGAACTTTAGAGAGAGATACATACACATTAGCTAATTCATATCCTCCTCGTGAGGGAACGATTACATTTGTTGATAAGAAAAATGAAGAATAGAAGAAAAAAGGAGAGAAGGAGAGAAGGAGAAGAGTCCACAAAGAAGAGAGAGGAACAAAGAACCTTAGAGAGAGAGAGAGAGAGAAACACATTAGCTAATTCATATTCTTCTCGTGAGGGAAATGGTTACATATTTATACTAAATGCAGCTGTCTAATAGATATAATATTTTTATACGTAACAAGTGTAATTTCAACTGTGTACCAAAACTGTAAAAAACCATTAAAGAGAGAGGATGAGAGAATTCCATTGAAAGGAATTTGCGGACTTCGATTCTTGAACGCTAAGGAGAGTCAAGGGAAGTGAGCAATTCAAGGCTCTACATGGCCTTCAAATATTCTGTACCGCGTTCCCAATTCCAACCATGTGCCCAACATTCTCGGCCAACAAGAAACAGAGGATTTGGTTCCCTGCAATTGGGCAATTCAGGATAAGTTCCTCTCTTCCGATAACCCTAGTCCAACCTTGATCTGTCGACAATATGGTGTCTTTAAAACTACATCGTATTATGTGCTAAACAAATATGAGAACATATTCAACTTTGTTTTAACGTATTATTAATATCATTATTTATTAATATACTTTATAATTTTAAAAAAACTATTAATATTTTTATAATTTTGTTTTATAATACTTATTCTTTTATCGTCAATTTTTATTACAAATTGAATGATACACATAGGATTACTATTACGTGTAATAAAATGATATCTCTATAATTAAATATTTTGGTTAAATTTTGATAATAAGGAAGAGTGAATTATAAAATTAAGTTTATTAAAAATTATTAATAAAATTTAAAAATTATTATACATCAATAATATATCAAATTAGAATTTATCCTTAAATCTTAAGATAGTCAATATCATACAACTCTTCTTTTTAATGCAAATTAGGTGAACAAAGTATGATTAGTAAAAAGTAGATAATTAGGCTAAGCTCAACCGGCCCTAGAGTTAATGGCTCAAGATTTCCAGTCGGCCTGCCTAGCCCAATGTCTGATAGAAAGCAACAAAATGATGTTATTTTTTGAATTTTTTTAAAAAACAAATTGAGTCGGGCGGGCCTTAGGTCCTTTGGACTGGTTATTTTGTCAAAAATAACATAATTTTTTAAAAAAATTAAGAATAAGAAATTGAGCTAGGCCCGCTTTGGGTCTGTCGCGCTGGGTCTAGGCTTGGGTATGATATTTCATGAGTTACCCGACCCGGTTCGGTTCATTGTCATCCCTAATAAAAGGTAAAATCACTATATATTTTAATTTATTACTCGAAATGATTTAATAATATCTTATACTTTTAATCACATTAAGTTTGACCCTTTTTTTTAAGTGCGTGTTCTTCTAAATATATAAAAGGAAATAGCATTTGAATTTCAATTTATTAATTTGACGAACAATTTGTTTAAAATATATAAGTTATATATTATTTCATCTAAAAATTATATATGAATATGAATTCACTCAAATTTGATTTTGAATTCGATGAATTCAAATATTCAAATTAAAGATTAATTAGGATTTAAATGTTCTAATTGAATTCGGTTAAACTTAACTTAATTAGTAGATTTTTAATTAGTTTTATTTTATTTTAATTAATTGTCATGATTGATAAGGTAAAATTTTTATTGAATTTAAACCCAATTTATTTAAAAGATAATATTTATAATAAATCAATAAATATAATTATATAAAAATTAATATATTATTTTATAAATTTAAAAAAATCTAAAATATTATTTAATATTCATCGATATCTATACAATTGTTCCGTACCTATATAAAACATAATACAAGATCTAGTAAAATATTTTACTCGAATAATATCTTAAACTTCATTAGGTTAAATAGAAACTGTTTCCTTAGAAAAAATTAGGAATTACAATCAGCCCCTCAGGACTGAGATGGGTCTTTGCCATAATTATTTTTAAAAAAAGAGGCGAAATGACCTATCAAACTTCAAGAACCCGACTTGGCCGGTTGACTTGACCAAGTCAAGTATGGGTCTTTTTGTCATCCTAAGAAAAAATTGAATCTAAGTTAGCCTATCTTCAACCATTGCACCAAAATTAATGTAAAATGAAATATTTCTAGAATCCTTTTACACCAAATTTGGTGTTACTCCAATCATTCTACACCAAAATTTTACAAAGAATATACCACAATAATTTAGTTAAATTTGGTGTCTTCCTTGCAGTGGATTTATTGCACCAAAACATCAAATTTGATGTTTTGGTGTCTTGATTGGAGATGGCCTTAGACCTACCTGTAATAATTGACGAGTTATCAAGTATTGATAAAAATTAATTTAATACATTTGCAATTTTTAAAAATAATGTTATAATTATTAACTTTTTTGGGTAAATAATCCTAATTTATAAATTATGTTTTTTAAATAAATTATATAATATATAAATAAAAAATTAAATAACAAGTTAGATAAACAACTTTATTTAGTTTTTGTTAGTATCTCAATTCAAGCATATAAAATCTTAGAGGCATAATTTGAGAAAGGACCCCCTGTCTATTTTATCTTGTAGAACGTTGTTCAGTAGCTAAAACGATATGATCCAAATTCAAACAGATCAAATATTCGAGGTATAATTTGAGAGAAGATCATTTGCCTGTTTAACCCTATCTAACTTTATTTAGTGGCCAAAACAACATCATTTTAGGCACTAGATAGGAGTTAAGAGATTGTCCAATACTATTTAATGGTCAAAACGATGGATCGAATTAGATAGAGAATCCGAACCTGTATGTCATTTTGGCCATTAGACGGAAGTTAAGAGACTATCTAATTCTATTTAATAGTCAAAATAATGAATAAAATTAGACAGAAGGTCCTAACTTATATGATTCTAGCCAACAAAAAGGACTGCTTCGAGAATTTTAATTTGTATACACCAAATAGTTACTTCTTAACTTAACGTGAAATTGTAAGACAGGAACATGAGCCATCTTCATCCTTGTGAGCTAATACTAGTTTGTCATTATTAATTTCCCCTGGCAGCATAAATGCAGTGTTCTATGTCTTCCAATTATAGTAATTGGTTAGGTACTACTTCCATTTCAGGTCTGCCGTGAGAATATCGAGAACTTAAAAGTCTTCGTCGCAATAATGTCACTTTTGACTTATATAAATCAAAAATTTTAAATCTAAAAGATTTGTCACTATTAAATTGTTGTAAAATTTAAATAAAATTTAAAAATAATTAAAAAGAATTATTATATCTATTGAAAATTTTAAAAATTAATTAAAAATAAGGCAATTAAATAAAAATTGATCAGTTTATTTTATTTATAAAAATTGATAAATTTATGGAAAGTAACTAACTTATGAATAAATTTATTATTTTTAACAATAAAAATTATTAAACTAAATTGATCAGAACATTAAAAACTAAATCAAAAAATTAGTTAATTTAAAAGTTTAATCATTAAATTAATTAAATTGGTTCAATTTTTAAATTATTAATCATAAGATCATAAGTCATTTAAATAAGGTTGGTGAATCCTTTTTCTTCTTTTCAGCTAGACCGTAGATTAGTTACGAAGGATAATGACTTATTTAATATTAAAATTTTTAATTTCAAATAATTTTAGAATTCTTATAAAAACTTTTCATTAAAATTTAATCCTTTTAAAATGATTAAAAAAAATGATGAAATCAAAGTCAATGTAAGGAATTTTATCGTCATTCAAATCTGTCTCCTTATTCTATTTGTTATTAGTATGCGTCATTAAAGATTTAAAAATTAAAAATATATTCAAAGTTTGATTTAATAGTTTAATTTATCAAATTAATTTAAATATTTGTATTTTTAAACAAAAAATATTAATTAAAAATACCTAAGAGTATTAAATGATAATTTTTAGTTAGAATTTTTAATTTTAAAAATATTTTTATCTTTATCCGTATACATTTGATACAAATAGAAACTTTACAGCACATTCTGATTAAAATATCTAGTACGGTACAATCTATTTTTAATACTATTTTTATTTAATTTGGGTTCGGTACAATGATGTTTCAGTTATGTGAGGAATATAGTACTAATATTGATATTAGATTTAACTCTAGTGTAATATTATATCAGTTTTAGTCGATATTAAATATCGTCTCAAATAATTTTTAAATTTATATTAAATTTTTTATAATTACAAAATAGTTCTTTAATATGTTATATTGTATAATTTATAATTTTATACAAACTTTATTTCTAAAAATTATAATAATATAAATTTAAAATAATTACAATTTATTTATTTTTTAATATAATTTTCATTTGTTTCACGTAAATAATAAACATAATTATTACGGAAAGAAAATTTTATTATTAATAGACCTTCTTTGCCTTGCTTTGAGAGGGGTTTTCTCACGTTAAACCTTGTTTGCTTTGTTTGTGACGAACAACAATGACGGTACAAAGGCGGGGTAGCAGGAGACAAAGAGAGTAGCAAAGTAGGAGAGTCAGTGGAGGGAGAGGTTTTGCAGATTTTTTTTCAGAACGGTCCACCTTATTTTCAATTTTTAAGATACCGACCGGTATTATAAGAAATCACTGGTACATTTAAACACAATTTTATACTTTCTTTCGATTGGTACAATATCTTTTGATTGGTACTAATTAATACAGTACAAAATTTATCTTATTTATTTATATTATATTCTATCTCGTCCATATATTATTTTAGATTTCACATAAATATATGGTTGCTCCTAATTAAAGAACATATGGGAATAACATAACTAAAGTACTTAGCGTTATTTATACTAGTAAATCAAGAAGGATTCGTTTCATTATAATTCTTAATCTCGTAAATTATTTCACCGGAATTGGAACGTGAATCTCAACTTATGCACGAATCGAAACGGTGATAAGTTCTTTGAAATGATAGCGAGGTTTGTTACGGGAAAACTAGCAGTCTGAAGGGACAGTTTGGGGACTTTGAAGGGTAGAGAAGCATACCAACCACCTAGTACAAACATAGACAGGGACAACCCACCTACCAAAAGAAAGCAGTAGAATATGGGACGGTTTCGTTGTATTTTATACACTTAAATAAATAAGAAATTATGTATTACCCCTACAGTTTATTATTTATGTATTTCAGTTTTTCTTTCCTATGTTTTCAAAAATTAAAAATTAAAAAATCGCTTGTTCTGCTGTTCAATTTATATAGCATAAATATATTATTATTATGATAATTTAATTCAATTTTTAAACTTGACTCTAATAAATTAAGTTTACCTTAAAATAATAATTTAATATATAAATAAAATTTTAAAATTTAAATTAATTATATCCACTTCTAATTTATTATGATTCACTTAATTCGACTCAATTTTAAAATCTATAAATATATACTATGGAAAAAAAGAAAAATAAATGAGGCATTAAATAAAAGTTCGTGCAGTTAAAGAGAGGTTCGACGACGTTTAATACTAAACCGGTACAGTACCATATCGGTGTCAGTTATTTATTATAATTAAAATTTTACAATATATTTGTAATTTAATAACTCAATAAAGATCACGAGCCGTGGGTTAATCAAGGATGCGGGTCCAGAGTCCAGACTGCTCCTTTTTTGCCACACAGAGACAAATAATGGATGCTTTATAAAATCTCCTCTCATCCCCTCTCCACCAATCATCGTCCTCCTCGCACGTGGGCACGTTGACCCCACCCCGTATAATATATTTTCTCCCACTTGGCATTATTTTATTATTTTATTATTTTATTCAAACCTAACCCAGGTGCCACTACTCTATTTATGGTGGCTTAATATTATATTAAAGATCTTGTCTTGGCTTTTGTTAACCTACTTGATTCCATTCCTTCCTTTCTCCACTTTACCTGTATCAACCCTCATCTTTTAATCTAGTTCATTCCTCCAATATTACTCTTGTCTCTTATTTCTTACAGATTAAAGCAGTAAAGACCCCGAAAGGGTCAGTTTCACTTATATCGTTTGTGTATAGAGCTTTCTCTGTATATATAACCATCGCGATCCGGTAGTTTCTGTAGGAAGGCCATGGCTGACTCTTCTGCTTCGTATATACACATGGTATGGACAAGTTTCTTCCCCTAGACTTATAGGTTTCTGCATATTTCGATCTGTTATTTGCAAGGGTTGATAGTTGATGTGATGTGTGAATACTGTTATGTTATGATCGCGAATAGGTGCACCGTCTGATTGAAGAATGCATAGTCTTCAACATGAGCAAAGAAGAGAGCATGGAAGCCCTCGCAAAGCACGCCAATATCAAGCCTGTCATTACTTCCACAGGTTAGGCTTTCTTTCAGAATAGACAGTTCACGTACACGAGTGTGTAAAGCTGAATATACATATTTGTTAATATTTTAGTGTGGAAGGAGTTAGAGAAGGAGAATAAGGAGTTCTTTGATGCATACAGAGCGAAAAGAGAACAGAAGGCAGCTTCAGAGATGGAGACAAGAGAATGTCTTCAAAAAGTTATCTCCGATTCTTCCAAGCTGGGTATCAAAGATTAGGTCCGACGGAGATAACGTTGTTAGGTTAGTCCTTTAGTTCCGTGGTTCCTTGTATAATAGTCAACTAGATCGTTACGTAAAGTACTCTCTCAGGTCTCATTAGGGACAAAACCTTGAAGAGTAAGTGTATACCAAAAAGTGGGCTGCATGGAGTTGTGGCACTTTCTACATTGTTTGGCTCTTTGTAGTATTGTCTCTTGCATGAATGTTGTACTTAATAAGGGTGAAAGTCGAGAGATAGGGGACCAGCTTGTAGGAAGAGGGAGGGTTCAGAAGTTGTCAACATTCCAAGCTTTTCGGTGTGTTTTGGTTCATTTGATCTTATATTGGAGAGGAAGAGGGATGATAGTTACAGACTTGGGAATGGAAGTTTACGGTGAATATATGCCAAGCAGAATCTCTATTCAATTTGGTAAGCTTTGACATCGACATTACAAGTCGCTATACATTTAATGTTTTCTTTCGGAGCTTTTATGTGAATTTGTTCGATAAAAAACGAATGTTAATGTCAAATTACACTGCTCCGGGGTTGACGATATTGTCTTGCCTAGTTCAAAATCATCCGGAAAAAGTTTAGGTCAATTTTAAGAATTAGTCCAAAAGAATTGCTTAAAGCCACTTTGTTTCAGTGTTATTAACTAAAATGATATTGTTTATAGTATATAAATTTAAAATTTTAAAGAAAAAATGATGTTATTTTAGTTAATTATATTAAAATAATATTATTTAATTTGATTCAAACACAATGCTGCCCTAGGGAGGAGGAGGAGAATGTAGGGCATCTGCCCAAGGCCCACCTTCAATGTTTTTGAGCGTCATTTTTTTCATTTAGAAGGGTAGTAAATCTTTGGTTGTCGAAGCAAAAAATGTTAACGTTAATTAATAAATAAATTCTTTTATTAGTTATATTATCAAAAAAGTTAGTATTAATTTTTAAATTTTGGAGTTAATTAAATAGTTTTCTTTGTTTGTTATACAACTTTAACTTGTTATATTTATAAACATCTTTGAAGCATTTGAGTGTATTTTTTATACTATAATATATTTTCATTAACATATGAATACAAGATATTTCAACTAAAAAATTAGTGGTAAAAAATTTTCACGGTTATGTCTTTTGAGTTTGGAATGATAATTTAAAGGTAAAGTTTCTGATTTTATTTTTTTAACTCATTAAATATTTGAACATATTATAATTAATTTATAATTTGTCATTAACGTGGGCATTATATTAGCATTTAAATCATAAAACATAATATTAAATGATATTGTGTTTATTTGTGTTTCTCTTTTTTATTTTTAAAATACTTATTATTTATAAAAATATAATTAAAAATTAATAAATAATTTAATTTTTGTATTTGTAATTTTCATTATACTTTGTCATATGTACTAATAATTATTGGATTAATGTTCTTGTAGAGGTTAACATAAGTTTAGTTATAATATCACTAAATCAAATAATTTAAGTTATTTAATTCAAAGACTACATAAATAGTTTCATTTATTATAAAAATTTGTATAATTCTATTAAACATGTTGTGATAATTAAATAATAATAAAATTATTTGATAATTATCTAAAACTATAAATAGTTAGATGTGTTTGATTGATTTTTTATAAATAGGTTGGTATCATTAGATTACTACATTTATCATTATGTTAATTTCTATAAAAGAAAATTTTATTAAAAAATCACTAATGTTAATTAAATTCAAAATTTACAAAAATATTTGATCTAATAATTTAGACTTCTATCATAATATTTATAAAATATTATTAGCTGGTGTTATAATCATTTAATATTTTGTTGAATATATAGACTTATAAATTAGGTCACTTATGTATGAATATTAAATTTTAATGATAACAATATCTTTTTTAATTTTACATATTTATATACTTTCGCATTTTTGGGATTAGTTTTTTTAACTTCGGATCAAGTCGAATAAGATTGATCTTTGACTTGACTTGACCGACCCATTCTATAATAACTACTTGGTCTCTCTTTCACTTACAAAAAATTTACCAATTGCTAGGATGGCGAGAAGATAGTTTGGTTTCATTTTTATTTTTATGTTTTGATTTTTAGTTTTGTTTTTGTTTTAAATAAAAATCAAAAACATATTTCGTTATTAAATATAAAGATATGACATTTTTAGTTAACTAAATTTATCTTAGTCTCTTTTATAATATATAATGTGATAATAATTATTTTATTTTAGTAAAATAAATAATTTAAATTTTTATTGTAAATATATTTTAATTATTAAATCCGAATTTTAGTTGAAATATATATATATTTTGCAGATATCTCAAATTTAATTAAACTTATTAATAATTATTTAATTAAATTAAAAATATATACTTTTATTAATTAAGGATAATAATAAATTAAATTATTCATAATTCTTATTACGATTAATATATTAAATAATTTAATAATGTATTTAGTTAATAGTAAATAAAATTATAAAAATAAGAATCATTTTTTTGTGATTTTCATAAATTTTGAAAACTAAAAGAAATCAAAACAAAAAATAGAAATAAAAAATGCAAACAAACTTTTTTATCAAATATAAATAGAAACAAACAAGAAAATTAATAAGATCTTTCAAATTAGGAATAAAAATTTTGAAATACTTTATCTCTATTACTAAAAAAATGTCATTTTAGCATAATTAACTGAACCGACTAAAGGTAGCAACTAGGTCATGACCCAGCTTTACCCAAAGTAAACGGGCCAAGCCTGAGTTGATTGGACCTCCTGTAGGCCTCAAACCAGGTTTTTTGCACTTAGTTAGGTGAGTCCAAGCTTGTAACTCAATCATTCTAAATAAGATAACACGGTTTTGTACCTTTAGTTAAAAAAATTGGTCGGCTAAGTCAGGCAGGGCTTGGGGTGTCTCTTGTCCAATTAGGCACAGGCTTGGGGCCGTTATACTGGGTCAGGTTAGGTCTTGGGTCGAGCCTAAGTCCTAAGGCCTATCTGACCCATTGTCGTCTCTAAATATGACATTATTTTAATTTTAAAATTTTAATTTTTATAAACTAGATATAATGGATAATTTGATATAATTAATTAAAATGACATTATTTTAATTTTTAAATTTTATAAACTAAACATAATGTGATTTTAGTTTGAATCAAATTAGAGTCGCTTATAACGACCATTGGATTGGGCTAAGTCAAATTGACTCTTGACCGGACTTAACCCATTCTCATCCCTAATTATACGAAGAGTTTAACATATAGTCTTTGTTTAACTTAAAAATACCTCGACCAAGGCAACCTCCACAAATATCTTGGCACAAAAATTTGGTGAGAATGGTTTTACTTCTATTTTATTATTTTTATTTATTATTTTTGTTTTTATTTTTCTCAATAAAAACAAATTTGGTTGTCAAATTAAACGTAGCTATTTTTATTATAATTATATGTTAGATAAAATTTAAAAATAATTAAATATTAAATATTTTATTAAAATAAATAAATAATAATTAACTATAAATTAATATTTATTTTTAATTATTAAAGAAAATTTTATTTAAAATTTTATATATTTTAATATATTATAAACATTTAAAGTTATTTATCAATAACTGTTAAATTTAATTATAAAATAAAAATAAAATAAAAAGACACAAATAGAAATATATTTAGAATTGAATTTTATAACGATATGATTCAAACCTTATCCTCCATCTAAAATTGATTAGAATTCATAAAATACTCCAAATAATATATGAAATTACATGAAACATAAATAATGTAAAAATATATCCAATTTATTATTTATGAATTTTAAATTTAGCACATTAGTAAGCTATAAATCACTCTTATTTTTTTAAGGTTACAAAATCCTTAGGCACCCTTTGGTTGGCGGGAAAGTAAAGTAAATTTAGAATCTGATTCTTTGGAAAATAAATCTATAGAAAGTAAAGATATTCACATGTTTGGATACTTATAAGAATTTTAATAGGAAAGTTAGGTGAATTCTTATTATAGTGTTTGGTATGCAACAATATTTCATGGAATGTAACCTAATTTTGACATATGTTTCTATTTATATCCTTACAAAACAAAATAAAATTGAAATCGTTAAATAATGTTAATTTGTAATACAAGTTATATTATTAAATGTTATTTTTTTCATTTCTAATATTTTAATCATATAATACTGTTATATCATAAATATAGTATTAAAAAATACTAAAAAACCTCAACTGAGTATAAAGATAAATATTAAAATTCAAATCAAATATCAAAATTTTTCCTAATATTGAAAATAAAAACACAAATAGTGCATTATTATAAAATTTATTTATTTTTATTAAATTTATTATTTTTATCAATTACATTTATTATTATTATTATTAGTAGTAGTAGTAGTTTTTGTACTACTACTACTACTAATAATAATAATAATAAAAACAATAATAATAATAATATTCTTCTTATTATTATTATTATTATTATTATCATTAAATTCCTTATTATTAAAAAAGAGTAGCCGTATGGTTGAGAAAGAAGGAAAGGACGAATTGGCTAGTACATTTTTTAGATTAAATTCCTAACGAAAGTAATCTAAATATCAAAGGAGGTGGTGAGATTTAGAATTCAAGGAAAGTGCTATTATTTTCCCTAAATTAGGAATTTTTTTTCCTAACTACAAAAAAAAAGAACCAAATATAATAATGTAAATTTTAGGAAAAAAATTACTTTCCTAAGCAAGAATCCATGTCAACCAAAGGACGCCTTAAAAATTTAAAGAAATTTAGTTTTTACAAAATTCTCTATCAATAAATACATAAGACCGTAAAATTTACTTAGTAAAGAAAAATTGATTAGAAGGTGATAATTAGGGTTTTTTAGTGATTAATGATATTAAATTTTTATCTAAATAAATTAATATAGGTAGTTATTTATAGGGTTACGTAATTTTATTTATTAAAAAGTCAACATGTGGGGTACATAAGGCCTCCCATTTTGCATAACTTTGAGGAGGGTTATAATGTATGTGACTTTATTTTTTTACAAAAAGACTATCTTTCTGACTTAAACATGTGATCCGGTAAAAGAAGTAATTTTATTTTTCGAGTTTGAGTCTCGGAAATGGAAAAAATTGTTTGGTTAGGATTTTATTCCTTATGAGTTGACTTAGTGCTAACGGAACTTAATATGAGTGGGGATGATTTAAGGCGTCTTCTTACAATTGACACCCTTTTAAAACACCTCGTGAACTGACAAAAAAAGAAGCAGTTTTATTTATTCTGAATCAAAAATAATTTTCTTAAACTTAGAAGAATAATTTTATGTGTGATCAAATAAAAACTGAATCCCATAAGCCCTTCTAATTCAATTTGGGCTTAGAGCGTCGTATCAAGGCCTCAATTATTCTAGTCTTCTTCAACCTCTATACCCTCCACGTTATAGTCAGGGTTTAAGCAACCCCTATCCTCGCTTTCTGTAGAAAATGGAAGCTGTTACTAAAGTGAACTACCGTTTCCAACCACTCCACGTCTCACTAACTCCCCACCGTCCGTCTTTCTCCAAACCCATGCACTCTGTCTCCTTCAGAACTTCACTTTTACGATTGCCCTCCTCGTCATCGCCGTTCAGATCATCTTCCATCAGAGCTTCATCTTCCTCATTGTCACAACCTTTTTACACCGTAAAAACCTTGATCTCTCAACACCAACCAAACCCTAATTCTTCACTCCTTGGAACTCTAAAACCCTACTTGAAAACCACCGCCGTAGCTCTCACCGCCGTAGCCGCCGTGCTCTTAGCGCAGGTAAACCTTAAGCCCGCAATTGCCACGCCGGTCTCTACGCTGACGACGGAGGAGACCACCGAAGAAAATATCTCGCTTGAAGAGCAAGAGAAAAGTCTCGAGGAGTACTTGACTCAAAATGGCGAGAATTTTGATACTCTTCGATCCCTAATGGAAGTGAAGATCAAATCTAGGAAGCTTCTAGAAGCAGTCGGTGTTGTTGACCGCTTGATCGAGCTCCAACCCAATGACGATGAATGGCCGTTGCTAAAGGGTCAAATTTTGGCCTTTAGCGGCGATTCAGAGTCGGCGAGGAAGATATTTGAGGACATACTTGCAAAAGACCCACTTCGCGTGGAGGCTTATCACGGTCTAATGATGGCGAATTCGGAGTCTGGAGAACCATTCAATGAGTTGTTGAAGAGAATTGAAGGTGTGATGGAGAAATGCGAGGAGGAGAAAAAGAGTTCACTTTTGAGGGATTTTAAGTTGCTGTTTGCGCAAGTTAGGGTTATGGAGGATAAGTATGGTGAAGCTATTAAGCTTTATGACGAGTTGGTGATGGAGGAGCCTGAGGATTATAGGCCTTACTTGTGTCAAGGGATGATATACACTTTGTTGAAGAAGAAAGACGAGGCTGAACAAAAGTTTGATCAGTTTAGGAAGCTTGTTCCAAAGGATCATCCATATAGAAAGTATATTCTTGATAACATGTTCGCAAACAAGGTTTTCTCGGAGAACAGTTAGGAGGTTGATAGAGGATGCTATTGAATTCAACTCAAAGGGTATAACTTTTTCCTTTGAACTTTTCTCATTCCTATTAACTGTGGATTTGTTTCTGTTAGTCATGGCACCATTTACTTTGGATATCTATGTTTTATAAAATTTAGAGTGTTGTAGTAGCGGATGAGTTTTGCCAATGTGATGGTAATTCTTTCTTGTATGTTGCTCTTTGCCTCGACTGGTATGTGCGATGTGTATCATTTATAATTGGATCTCAATTGTTAATAACTTAGAGATTGGAATTTTGTCACTTCTTAATGCAGTTATGTTCAGATGAACCCAGATATTTAAACACATTTATACATATCGATTTGTTTAGAATCCTACCATGGCAAGCTGTATCTAGAATTTGTTGTCTGATTCTTGGTTTTGATAATTGGATAGCTCTACTTTGTGTGCATATTGAACCTGGTAAGTTGAGATAGCAATGTAAAACCAATTCTTGTTAGATTTACAGCTTGGTGTGATAATTTAATTTTGCTTCATTCAGTCCATTGGGCAGGAGGCATCCGAGCTAACTTTCATGATTCCATATGACTCCATTTTTGTTATCCTTTATGAGGTTCCAATTTCCAAATCCTCATTGTACTTGTAGGAGTTGTTCTTGTCACCTGACATTCTTTTAACATATGATTCATTATAATCTGTGATTCTCTTAATTCAACATATGATTTATCATAACCCAAGACTCTCTTCACTTACCGTGTGAAGATAAAGCGAGTTACACAAGAAAAGCTGAAGAACCATGTCGCACTTGTTCACTTTTCTTTGTCTTCAATTAGGAATTCCCAACAGAGTGTTGGAACCATTCTGATAAGAATGCAGAGAGACGATGCGATTTGTGTTTGTGTTCTTTCACTTCTTGCAGGTTTAGCATCCTCACAATAAGCGGATTCATGTTGGTTTTTTGATTCAGATTTTTGTGTTGGCTGTTCTAGTTTCTCAACTGCTAAGAAGAGTACGAAGGCATCCAATATATGAATATTGGCAATGTGCTTCTCGCTTGTATATTCACTAGAGTTGGTAAATTGTTGCTTAACATTGCTTTTTAATGATAGATCATTCTGACATGCTTTCATCAATTAACATAACCGAATCTTATTTGAATCATCCATATGGAAGGTGAATCTGAGAATCTGACAAAGAAGGAACTTGGCATGTCCTAACCTGATTCACCTGGAGTATCACTATTGTAACGATCAGAGATAGGAGGAAGTGGCCATGAACTGTTCTTGGAATATAATAAAATGCAAGCTTCTGATGGTCATCTATTGAAGCTGTTCCTATTTTCGTGGAAAGCCTGCTTATTGTTTTTCGAATACTGAGATCATTAGTCAAAAACATGCCTTGCACTCTACGTTACAACATCATTAGATTTAATAAGATCTAGTTTGGTCAAGATAAAATCCCTTTTGGAATCAGTAATGATACTCTTAGGGAAGCTTGCAAACATGGGTTTTGCTGGCCTCCAATCATGCCGGAGGTAACTTCTTTATAGAACTCTTCTCAATATATTTATACATCAAATTTATAAATTTCATGAATAGTAATTTTAGCATTATATTTCCTTCAAAGAAAATTGTATTTAATTTTCTTAAGATGAAGGATTAATTTCTTAACAAATAGATCATTAATATTAAACCATATTGATAATATAATTTAACATTATACTTAAGAAACAAACTGTACAAGTTGAGGGTAGGCTGGCTCTAATTCACTTTGGGTGCCTAATGTGGATTTCATAAATGTCTTCAAGTCTAGATTGTCTTGGTGATTATTTGATTATTTCCATAAGAAAAAGAAATTGACATAGCATATACGTTAACAGTAAAATTACAAATTATGAATTTTAACATTGAAAATAGATCATTTTGGTTGGTCCATTTTGAAATTAATAGATTTGTTTTTTATTTTTGCTTTCAAATTCAATAAAAGAATAATTGTTTGATTTCATTTATATTTTTGACTTTTTGTTTTTGTTTTCAAATTTAGTAGAAAATATGTTTGTTTGAAATTTTGGTTTTCAGTGTTCAAAATTTATGACAAAGTCAAAAAAAGTGCTTTTTGTTTTCTGTTTCTTTTTTTTCATAATTTAACTTCCTATCAACTAAATATATAATCTTTAATTATTTAATAAATTAATTACTAATAAAAATTAGGAATAATTTTAATTTAATTTTATATTGAATTAATTACTAAAAATTTATGAATAACATAATTTTATTTAATAATATAATTTTGTAATTAATTTAATATTTTTAATGAATATAATTAAATTTGAAATATCTTTAAAATATATCAATTTTAAATAAAATTTTGAATTAATAATAAAAATATTTAAATATATATTAATTTAATTTTTAAATGATTTATTTTAACAAAATAAAGTAATTTTTATTGACAATTTTATCTTATTTGTAATTATCATCAGTAATAAAAATATAACTGACAACTAAACAATTTTTATTTTTATATCAAAGAAAAATAAAATTTACAATAAAAAATAAAAACTACAAACAGAAAAAACAAAGGTGGAATTAAACGACTTCTTTAGTTTTTGGTTTTCGTCTTTTTAGTTTTCAAAAATTAGAAAAACCATGACTTTTTGTTTTATGTTTATATTTTTTACAACCTGATTAATTATTTAATATATTGTTCATTAAAAAAATATGAATAATTTAATTAATCAAAATTAATTATTAATAAGAATTATGGATAATTTAATTTTACTTAATAATTTTTAAAATTTAAAATTTTTTTAGTTAAAGTAAATACTTTATAAATAAAATTTTAATTTTTAAATTATCCATGTCAAGAAATAAAATAAATTTTATTTATAATTTGTTAATAAATATTACGTAAGAAATTAAATTTTATTTAATAAAAATAATTTTTTAATTTTTATTTAATATGTAATTAATATCAATGATAATAATATAACTACATTAGCATCAACTAAACAGATTTATTTTTATTTGCAAAAAAAATTAAAAAAACAAAAAACAAAAATTAAAAGTTACAATATAAAAACAAAAGAATAACCAAACTATACCTAAAAAGTTTAAGTTTAAGTAATTGGCTCAACTTGATTCGAATGATTCGAACTAGACCAAATAAAGCAATAATAATTTGTTTATTAGTTGAATAACTAATTGATTAAAATGATGCTATTTTACTAAATATACTTAATTTAATATTTGTGCTAAAAAAGTTTAAATTAGCTTAAAGTAAATATGATAATAGGTCGAGTCAGACTTGACCCAATTAAACTTGAGCTTAAACCAAAATTTTATTTATAAAGATGAGTAAAGCTTAAAACCTCATTGGGCATGAGGCTGTAACCCAAACTCAAGCTCAAGCTCAAGTCCTCTTGAACTCGAACATTCCAAAGTCTAATTTAGCATGATTAAATTTATTCTTTAAATTTTAGGAAATTTATAAGTGACATCATTATATGAAAATTTAAAAATCGAAATTTTTTTAAAAAAACTGAGTTTAGTTTAATATTTTTATTATACGAGTGAGATTAAATAAAGCAGGTTAAAACAATTGAAGATTTGACGTGGGTTTAAAGTATGATTAACTCAGATCGGACCATTGATCTTAGAGTGGAATCGACTACACTAGCTTTGTTTCAATCTATCCCTAGTCTGGACCTAATCCTACCAGTTGTCAATTATGATTGAAAACTTCTTAGTTGCACTGAGATGGATTAATTGACGTATCTGGAATCAGTAGCATTAAGTAATAACAACAGTACTATTGTTTGTCCCCTTCTAGGTTGGCATGTCCCGGAAAATTTGGGGATTCAGGAAGAAAATATTGCTTATGCCATTCGAGTCATGGCTGCCCGCTCTTAACGGGGATTCCACGACCATCCGTTCAAAAAATTGTCGTCTTCACCTGTTGTCAGCCACTGACCTTGAAAAACCGACCTCTTGTTTCCACAGAATTCGCGTCATCAAAACTCATGCCAGAGACCTGATCTTCAACAGAAGATGATCTGATATCCAAAGGACTCTTTAACCATTTACCTGCTTCACTCCTAGCTAGTTCCTTATCTTATCTTGCACAAAAAAAAAAAAAAGGATGATATGGAAGGCATCATCTCTGATGAAATGATGGTGAGACATGAGCAAATTGTGGGCCTCAATGACCTAGTCTTTTCCTCGTGCTTCCATGAGTGACCTTTGGATTCCTTATAGAAGAGGAAGATGGTTCTAAAGAAATGGAGGTCATCATTTCAGAGGAAAATGGAAGAGTGAAACTAGCTTTAACCAACTTTATCGTAGGGATTGGAGACACCAATCATGTGTTTGGTATGCTGTCGTTTGCCTCGGTTCCTTGTACACTGAAATAAAGGTTCCAAACACACCACGTTAACATATGGGGCACGGCTTGGTGCAATACATCATGTTGTGGTACAAACATCTACATTTTAATATAACTATAATAATTACAAATTATTTTGTAAATTGAATTATGTAGTTAAATTATTTTCTTAAAAAGAAAAATGCTTATATATAAGTTATTGTCTTAAATTTTTAATAATTAGCATAAAAAAGCAAATAAATATATATAGTTTTTGTGGTATGTTAAAAACGATCTTTCTACTATTTAAAGTAAAGTCTTGTACTATTAGATCTCTTTAGACCTTACACTCTCGCTAGATATTATTATTGTAGTATTATAAAAAAGCAAACCAATCCATGAAGTCGGAATAGTAAAAACAAAATTTGATGAATTTAAAAGTTAACATATTTAATGTACAACGCTTCGTACTTTATGGGATGTCCGAAGAGGGTCATGATTTACACAACTTTTTTCATATATTTTAAAAAAATCTATTTTCATGATTTAAATCTATGACCTCGTAGTCACAAAAGAATAACTTTACTAATTGCTCCGAAGCTCATTCTCAAATTTTGACCAATATAATCAAATCAAATTTAATTGGTTGAATCAAATTTAAAATAATAATAAAGAAGCAAAATAAACCATAAACTAAAATAAAATTAAAATTGCTTGGTTGTTAGATCTTTTAGTTAGGTAAGGTAAGAGTACAGACTATGGGCAGTGAAGTAGGTAAAATTTGAGCAAGTTGAAACAGAACAAGGCATCTTTTTTGACAAGGTTCTGTTTTCTCCCTCTCTCTTCCTCTGAAATGTAGCTTTCTTCTGCCAAGGAAGAGAACACTATAGAAAGAAAGGCAATGCAGCTGACTTGAGTGTTCCCAATCATGGTTTTCCTTTAAGTTTGCTTCACTACCAAACTTGATGCAATCATTTGCAACTATGAGCTGAATTCCATTTTTATCTCTCAGCAGCATTGGTGTTAAAAAAGAACTTGTAATCACTATATTTAGAAATTATGTGATAATAATGCTTTTTATTTATTTATTATAGTTAAAAAAAGTCAATCCAAGGAAAGTCGTTAATATTTTTAACTTTTTAGTTTGATTTATTTTAATAATTTTTATTATTAAAAATAATCAATTTATAATTAATCAATTAGTTTTTATTAATTAATAAGTTTTTATAAACAAAAATAAATCAATTAATTTTCATTTTATAAATTTTAAATTAAAATTTAAAATTTAATATTAGACAAATTCTGTACGACAGGCTTGATCGAGATAATATAGTTAGGGGATTTGAACACATAATTTTTTGACCCCAATCCTTCTACTCTATTAATTCGACCACTCAATAGCCTAAAAATTATGTCAATCGAGTATTTCGCACTATACAAGTCCTGTACTTTAGGCTCGATCGAGAAAGTATAACTAGGGGGATTCAAACACAAAATTTTTTGACCCGATTCTTTCTACTCTATTAACTTAACCACCCTTAGGAGCTGTTCAATTTGATTTGTTACTAATCTGATCTAAAATTCATTTAACTCGAGTTAGATGCAAAATTATCATCGTTAATCGAATACCCTAAGTCCTAAGTGGGAAGAAGATATATCAATGTGGTTCCGTCAGATTTGGTTGGGACTGGGCTACGCCACTGTGATCCATGTGTCAGTCAGTCGCGGCAATGGATATAC